>CM065396.1:13770983-13833483 GCA_033060915.1 Euryodendron excelsum
TAACTTTCAAACTGAGAGTCTATTTGAGGTGCCATCACTCCTCACATGACACTAGTGCCCCACTGGTGCCTCTCATCTGGAATTTGTTTTCCCTATTTTGGTACCCTAATAACCGAGACAACCTAATTCGAAGAGCTAAGTTTTGATTTTTGGAAAGTTTGCATAATTTCAAAACTAGGAGTCTATTTGATGTGTTGTCACCTCTCACATATTCACTTGTGCCCCACCGGTGCCTCCAGTCAAGTTTCACCAACTTCGGACCCTTTTCCCCCATTTCGGTACCCTAACGGCCGAGATGACTTACTTCCAAAAACCTAAGTTTCGATATCTAGAAATTTTGCATAATTTCCAAACCAGGAGTCCGTTTAACATGCTGTCACCTCTCAAATGTCACTAGTGGCCCACCAATGTCTCTCGTCCAGACTCTTTTTTCCCATTTTGGTATCCCAACAGTCGAGAAAACCTAATTAGAAGAACTAAGATTTAATTTTTGGAAAGTTTGCATAATTTTCAAACTGGGATTTTGTTTGATGTGCTGTCACCTCACACACGTTCACTCGTGCCCCACCAGTGCCTCCTGTCAAGTTTCGCCCGCTGCGAACCCTTTTTCCCCATTTCGGTACCCTAATGGCTGAAATGACCTACTTTCGAGAACCTAAGTTTTCATATCTCAAAACTTCGAATAATTCCTAGATCAGAAGTCCATTTGACGTGTTGTCACCTCTCACAGGTCACTCGTGCCCCACCGGAGATCCGGTCCTTATTTTTCCAAAATTCAGTGTCAACTAGAGAAATAGTAATAGTTTATAAAATGACATAAATATGAAATTACAAAATGATGTGGTATATTTCATTTATGTTGTAACTTATGTTTTACATAAAACCACAAATTTTGATTACATCCAAACCATACCCACAACTACGTAAATATTTACAAAAAGTACCTCCAATCCCCAAGGACTATTCATGACCCCCTGTACCACATTGAGGAGCCCTCATCTGTCTTACGGACTTACGGACAAACACATGTGTGATGGTAGGTCGTGCCCCTGGATGTATATGTTGATCTAGCTCAATGGGAGGGGCTGCGACCATTGGATCAATATGGTAGTATACCGATCAGAAATCAAAGTGATCCCTCCCTCCTTGGCACAATGAGATGCTTGACGTAGTATATAATCCATGACCAATCACGATAGCACTCTGAGTAAACTAATGCGAAAGCTAGGGGAAAGATTTTGTTCCTAAAAGGTATCCTTGTAGCAATCAGCATTACTCCTTTATATTTTCCATAAAGATGAATATTATCAATACATGTCACTACAGGACAATGCTTGAAACCTTCAATGTATAGCCAAAATGTCCAAAATATTCTGTCCAGCATGACTTCACCTAGAGTATTAATGTCACATGTTTTAAAATCATAGCCATACCTAAGTTCCTGAACTCTAATGTTCTTGTGTACCTTAGAAGCTTTTTGTACGACTCATCCTAATCCCCAAATACCATTGCAATGACATTTGTTCTACCTAGCCATGCTTTCTTATATGACACTGTGAACCCTTGGTTTGTTGAAACACTCCGAACTATAGACGCTATCTTCCATCATGGGTCTTTCTGTACAGCACAATAAATGAAGAATGTTGCTTTACCAAGGGAGAGCATTAATACATAATATTATCTATCTTAGTTTATATTTAAATCTCATAGCAACTTACTGCAACTTGTGTCTTAATCACGTGTATAAAGAATGTTGAATCAAGCTTGGAGTGATCCAAACTATCTATCCCATGTAAATACTTATGAAGCCTTGGGTATTGCATGATCTTAAAGAAAGTGTGTTTCTTTTTCAAAGACACACGCAACTTCCACAAGCAATCAAAAGAGCACCTAACATTTCAAATCTTTTTATTTGTTCCTACAACATAATAATCTTTATTTTTCTTCACATGATACCACTTACATGCACTGATCACTGCATTCTTATCTTTAAAAATCATCCTTTTTTCAAACTCAAGATTAGTATTTGACCATATCTAATCGCGAGAATACAAATCTCAACCAGCTATGGTATCATCTACCCCATCCAGATTTGTAAAAAAGGAGACCGGAGTGTCAAATAGATCAGCAGGATTGACTTGTTCGTGTCCATCATCATAAGAGCCGAAATTTGCGTCATTTCTCAGTAAAGTACCAACATTTTCATCTAATTTTTCCAGACCGAACAACTCGATTATTTACAGCTAGATCTGTTTCTATCGTTCTCCCAATGTAATCTAAGCCAACAAGCTGTTCCACAGGATCCATACTTTGTTACGTATAAGGAAGATGTACTAGGCCATCACCCTATCCTGCCGTTACGGCAACTACATGTCTTTTCACCCTTGGTTCACTCATTTAGAATTTTCAATTATTCAATGTCTAATAATATCCACTTTGAAAAGAACTTTGAAAAAAGGTTTGATATGATGCATGACATATAAGTGCCATAAAAGAACTTGAAAAGATATTTTGAAAAAGAGAATTGGAGTTTTGAAAAAGGTTATGAGAATTGGAAACTTGAAAAAGGTTATGATTGCACCCATAAGGGTTGCCTAGGTATCCTTTTTTTGGGAATCAAGCAATCATAGTTTGGACTTGGGGTCTGATTGAAAATAGACACTTTGAGTTATTATTTGATTTGAAAAAACAATTTTGGGTCTTTGAAAAGTTTGATTTGAAAAGAGTTTGATTTTGAATTTTGATTAGAGAATTTGAAATCGAACTTGGAGTTGAAATTGACTTTGATTTGAAATTGATCTTGATTCGAAAAGCTTGAATTGAACTTTAAAGTCATCTTGACTTGAATCAAAGTTTGAAAACTATCTTAGTTTAGAAAATAGTTAAAGCTTTCTAACTTTAGGATTAGGGTTGAACTAGGGCTTTGGCCTCCTAGGGTTGATGCAACCTAGGGTTGAAACACGCACTTGAAATAGAAAGGTTTGTATTTGAAAAGTTGGATTTTAGAAAAGTTCCAAATTAGGAATGTTTTGAATTAGGAAAGTTCCATTTTAAAAAAGTTTTCTTTTTAAGAAAGAGTTAATTTTGGAAACGTTTGAATTCGAAAGTGTTTGAATTTAGAAAGATTTGAACTTAAAAAGATTAAAATTTGGAAAGATTTGGAAGTTTGAAATTTTGAAAGTCAGAATTTGGCAATGTTTGAAATTAGGAAAGATTTGATTTCTATTTCCTAAAGTAGAATATTGGATTTTATTTTAAAAAATAGAGGATTTGATTTGGTTTCTTATTTGGAAAAGATTTAATTTGAATTGAAATTGGAAAGCTTTAGTTTTGAAAATCTATCATTTTATGTGACTTTTGAGTTTAGAAAAACTATGATTTCATGTAGAAACCTATGATTTGATGTTGGAAACCTATGATCTTATGTGAGAAAATTAGGGTTTCCTAAACATTGACTTAAGGGTTTTGACTTGGATTTCAAGACAAAGAGTTTTTGGAAAGTGAATCCTTGAAAAAAGTTTTTAGAAAGTCGATTTGCAACAATTATTTTAGAAAAAGGTTTAAATATAAACTTTTGCAAATCTCTTGAATATCTCACTTTCCTAAAACAATTTTAACCATAAAAAGATTATAACCATTCTAGGGTTGTGATCTTGACACCAACTAGGGTTTAAAATATGGACCATAACGATCACATTGAATGTAACACTTTTCTAAAAACAACCCTAACCATGGAATGGCTAGAATCATCATAGGAGTGTGGTTTTGAAAACAACTTAGGGTTTGAACCCAAATTTAGATCTTGATGGTCATATTAAATGTAACACTTTTCTAAAACAACCCTAACCATGGAATAGCTAGAACCATCCGAGGATTGTGATTTTGAAAACAAGTTTGAAAGAATGAGGTTTTGAATACAAGCTTTGAAAGAGAACTTTGATGCAAGTTTGAAAACAACTTTGAATGCACTATTGAATACAATGCATGAACATGACAACCACAATGCAATAGAGTCGTGAACATACAAGGTTAGGCTTCACCACAAAATTAAGGGGGCCGGACCCACACCATCTTAGGGGAAACTTAAAGAAAACCCCCGGCACGATGATTCTCTCTAAGACCTTCCTAGGCATGAACCGGGAGGTTCCTTGTTTCAAGCATGCAAGAAATAGAGAAGAACCCAAGTGGGTTTAGAGGGACAATAGAGAGGGGGAATTGCATAAACTAAATCGAAACCCTACCTTGTCTCTTTATTTTGCTTTGATTGCTTTTTCACTTCACCTTAAGAGCTTTGAAGAGGCAGCACTTGATCTTCAATGGATACTTGGAGGCTTGTATTTGATTATTTGAGGTGTATTGAAGCTAGTGTTGGAGTGTATGAAGGTTACGGTTTGAGGGGTCTTGAGAGAATAGTTGACAAAACTAAGATTTCGAAACCTATTTTCAATGAGGCAGCGTTTCATAACTAAGTTTGCAGACCCTATTTACGCAAGAAGAGTTTTGTATTTATTGGCACTTGAAACAGGAACTGGAGCTTATTGTAGTGGCGACAATGTATTTTTAACTTTGGTGCCACTAGGAGTGGTGTTAGGCCATTTTTTGGCTTGTAGTGGCACCAGTCCCTTTGGAAAACTTTTAAGGTGGCAAGAAACAGATCTCTGATCCTTAGGACACAAGGTAAAAGATTTGGGTGCCTGTCCTAGTGACGACTATGCAATTTTTAGTTTGGCTCTACTAGGATTGACTCTGAAAAGTCTGTGAATGGTCTAGAAGGCCAGGGATGGACAGGAACCTTGAAAGAGTATTTCAAAGGTAACTACCTTGAGAAACAGTGCTAAAATAGTTGAAAAGGATGACCGGCCCACTAGGGGCAAAATAGTCATTTAATCTAAGAAAACGCTGGAATGGACCTAGAGTGACCTATGAGAAGGCTTGAAGGTTGGAAACACTATTGAGAGTGTTTCGAGGGATTGCTAGTTTAATACCCAGAGCTAGTGTGGTTAGAAAATGCGATCAGCCTACTAGGGGCAAAATGGTCATTTTGCATTAGGCTTTACCGGAATAGACTCGGAATGGTCCAAAAAGGCATTGGAACGTTAGGAATATTATTAGAAGCATTCTCAAAAGGCTACCGGTTTGATTCCCAGAGCTAGTGTGGTTCTTAGAGGTGACTGGATGCTTAGGGGCGAAATGGTCATTTTGATCGGATACTCTTGGAATTGATCCGAAAGCCACTGGAAGGCACTAGAGTGTGCTAGATTATCTTTGGGACAATCTTGGAAGGGTGGACTTACCGCGTTAACGACTTGGGTACTTTCTCAAAAAGCATGCCGGAAGGGCCCAAGCGGCAAATTGGTCTTTTTTCACTGAAGTGGGCTAGCATGCATTGATTTTACTTGAGTTTTGAGTATTTTCATCACTCTGACGGTGTGTGACGAGTTGATTTTCAAAGGTATCCCATCCTTCGGTAAACGTGTCACGACCAAGAGGTGTGTTCGGTCTCGTAAGATAAGGGTTTTGATTGCAATTCCCAATGTCGACATGTTTGCGAGTATTTTTGCCACTCTGACGGTTGCAATGTTTATGAGTGTTTTCGTCACTCTGACAATGTGCATTCATTCTAAAGACTACCTTATCTAAGGAAACTACTAGATGGTCTTATTATCTCGGGCCCTTACGTACTTTCCCGATCGACATGTTGGATTACGAACATTCTACATTGGCGAGCTAGCAAACGCCAGAAGTAAATTGCTTTGCCATATCGGGGACTTGGATTCCGTCCCAGTCGACAGGTTTGAAGGGACTTATCATTCCAAGGGATTTTGTGCTTTCTTGGTAAATATGTCGTGCTGGATAGACTTACTGTTTAGGGGATCAAGTTTCTCGAAAAAGGTGCCAGATTGAGTTTGACTGGTCTGGATTGGAATTGGGTTCAACTATGGATGTACCATCTTTAGGAAGACGTGCCAACTGGAATTGGACTAAGTAATACTCTAAGGGTATTTTGGTCATTGTGTCTCTATTGGGCTTGGTCGGCCCGCAAAACGATTGATTGACTAGATTAAGTCTGGAAAGCCAGTCTGGGATTGAATGTGTTTGTGTCAGTTTAAATGTGAGTCCGGTCGGGTTGGAGATTGTCAAGCGGGCAAAATTAGAGTGCTTACAGCTGCCCCTCCTTTTCTATCTTTGCTTGTCAAAGGCAAAAAACAATAAAGTAAGGGTCTTTTGTTAACCACAAGGTGGTTGGAGGGATTGGAATTGGATGATTTTCTAAAACTAGAGTGGTTGAAATTTGGAATTTTGAGTACAAAAACTAGAATGTCTTGATTTTTTAAATCTAAAATTTTGAAAACTTGATTTTGAAATTAATCTGAACTAACATTCTGACTAATAGAATGACACTCCTTTGGGTAGATTGATATTTTGAAATTCAAGATGATTTTTGAATTTTAAGTTGATAGTTTATAATGATTTTAAAATCAAAGTTGATTGCTTGAAATGATTTTGAAATCGATTTATAAAATGGATTGAATAGGATTTGAATTAGCAGTTTTTTGGAAAACCTTTGATATTTGGAACAAAACTTTTGAGAAAAAAGTTTGAAAACCTAGAATTTTAAAAATTGGCTTTTTGAGATGAACGCTTGAAAACCTGAAAAATTTGAAAACGGGGCTTTTGAATTTTCAAGCTCAGGAAACATATGAAATATTTTTTAAAATGAAACTTTTTAAGGAAGAAAATTTGAAAACCTTTAGAACATTTTTTAGGACAGAGCTTTTGAAGGATAAAGCTCGGGAAACCTGAAAAAATGCTTTTAAGATTAATCATTTTGAAGGAAAAAGTTTTGAAAAATTGGGGAAATGATTTTGAACTGAAACTTTTTTGATAGAACAATTTAGAAAATCTAGAAAAGTATTTTTGAAATCAAACTTTTTGAAGGAAAAAGTTATGAAAATCTATATGGTTTTTTTGAAATAAAAACTTTTTGAAGAAAAAAGAGATAAAACACTTGAGAGTGGGGCCTTTTTGGCAAAGAAGACCCCGAGAAACCTGGCTAAGGTTCTTTAAATGAATAAAAAGTTAGAAATGTTTGAAATTGAATTGTTTCGAATGAAAAAGATAAAACTTTTCAAAGTGGGGCTTTTTTGGTAGAGAAGACCTCGAGAAACTAGGCTGAAACTTTTTGAAATAAAGAAAGAGTTCAAAATTTTTGAAATAAAATTTTTTTGAAGGAAAAAGAGATAAAATCTTTAAGCATGGTTGTTTTTTATAGAGAAGACCCCCAGAAGCTCTATGGGACTTGGAATTAAAACCCTTTAAAGGAAAAAGTTTAAAAAAACCTAAAAACTCAATTTTGAATAAAACATTTTTACAAAAAAGCTTAGAAAACCTCAAAATGGATTTCCAATAAAACTTTTAAGGGGAAAATTTAATGAAACCTAGATATTGACAAAAAGTTTTGAAGGAAAAGTTTGGAAACCCTTGAAAATTGATTTTGAAATGAAGATTTTGAAGGAAGAAGTTTAGGAAACTTTGGAACTTAAATAAAGCTTTTTGAAGGAAAAAGTTTAGTAAACCTCGGATTGAATGAAAACTTTTGAAGAAAAAGTTTAGCAAACCTTTGAATTGGATTTTGAATAGAACTTTTAGAAGGGTTGAAAATTTTCTAAATTGGACTGTAAATAGGACTTTTTGAAGGAAAAAGCATAGAAAACCTAGAAAATTTATTTTCAATTAAAAAAAATAAAAAAATAAAAATATTTTTGAAAAACTTATTGAGTGGATTTGGAATAAGACTTTTTGAAGGAAAAAGTCTAGAAAACTTTGAAATGGATTTTGAATTTAGAAAATTTTGAAATTGATAAAAACGTTTGGAAGAAAAAAGTTTGAAAAACCTTGAAACTTGATTGGAATAGAGACCTTTTGAAGGAGAGGCTCAGAAAATCTTTTAAATGGATTTTCAATAAAAATTTTTAAATTTGATTTTGAACGAACTTTGGATCTTGATTTTGAAATAACTTTTGGAAGGAAAGGTTAAGTAACCTTTAAAAATTGATTTTAAAAATAAACTTTTGGAAGAAAAAGTTTAGAAACCTAAGGCATTGATTTTGAAAATAGACTTTTGAAGGAAAAAGTTTAGAAACCATTTTGATTTGAAACTTGGGCAAATTGTGTAGGAATTTCATTTTGTCATGGAAAACATGTAGAAAATTCGATTTTACTTGAAATTATGACAAAATGTGTAGAAATTTCGTTTTTACTTGAAATTAAACTTTTGAAGACAAAATGTTTAGAAAATTTATTTTGACTCAAAATTTATTTTATATGTACCTCTTAGCCGTCTATGAAACTTTACCGTATCTCTTTCATTCTGGCATGTCTTTAGGATGGTTGAAGTGGGAGACAATGATCTACACAGAAGGTAATGACGAGATCTGCTTTGGTCGAGCATAGCACTGGTACTACTGATGAGGAGAGGGTGGCCTCACTAAGGCTACTGTAGAAGATGCCCCAGATGAGGCTATTGGAGATGTTGAGATTACCCTTGCCGAAGTTGATAAGGTTGAGGTTGAGGTTGAGGCAGTTTTTCGAGGAGGCACATGTTGTAACTGCTAGTTGGGAGGCTTCTCAAAAAAACTGAGCGCGCGGCGCCATGGGAAACTGCTTCATGCTTGTGACTCTCTTGTCTTTAAATTTGAAGGAGAGGACATTGGTCCATCTTTGGTCAAGATCTCTTGAGGTTTGGATGTTGGGTGTTGGCTTGACTGTTGAGTTTTGATTTTGATAGATATTGTAGGATTCTTGTTGACATGGCTTTGGAGGGGTATGCTTCTCTTGAGTTGACTTCTGGGAGGAGTGAGGTCACCTTTGGCCAATTTGTTTTGAATGAATCAAATGGTTTGGAATGGAAGTGTAGGATGGGGTATTACCCCAGGTTTCATGGTTTGAAAAGGTTTAATCAAGCTTAATTGGGACATAGAGGGTGGGTTGTTGCTCCATTGTCTGTTTCTTGTCGGCTATTACAATCTGAGCTTTCTAAGGCGTGTGCTAGTGCTGGAGATGTCTGAGGTTACTTGGTCGTTGTAAGCACCCCATTTTTTATCGCTCGGCAGTCTACACTCCGTCCAGACTTGTTTTCAAGTCATTGTGGGCGTATTCCAATCAAAATCGATTTTCTAAGTCCAAATCCCGTCTATCTATCGCTTTGCAGGCCCGTTAAGCCCAAATAGAGGCAAAATGACCTAAATGCCCTTAGGGGCATTATCCTTTACTTTCCGATTCTAATCCCACTCTCGAGATAGTTTATTCCTCGAGACGGTTCCAATCCAGGCACGTGTTTTCGAAGATGGTAAGTCCCCTTCCCAATCCCTCTCTCGAGACAGTTTATTCCTCGAGACGATTTCAATTCAGGCACGTCTTTTTGGAGACGGTAAGTCCCCTTTCCAATCCCTTTCTCGGGACAATTTATTCCTTGAGACAGTTCTAATTCAGGCACGTCTTTTCGAAGACGGTAAGACCTCTTTCCAACCCCTCTCTCGAGACAGTTTATTCCTCGAGACGGTTCCAATCCAGGCACGTCTTTTCGAAGACGGTAAGACCCCTTTCCAATCCCTCTCTCGAGACAGTTTATTCCTCGAGACAGTTCCAATTCAGGCACGTCTTTTCGAAGACGGTAAGACCGCTTTCCAATCCCTCTCTCAGGACAGTTTATTCCTTGAGACGGTTCTAATTCAGGCACGTCTTTTCGAAGACGGTAAGACCCCTTTCCAATCCCTCTCTTGAGACAGTTTATTCCTCGAGACGATCCCAAATCAGGCGCATCTTTTTTAAGACGGTAAGACTCCTTTCCAATCCCTCTCTCGAGACAGCTTATTCCTCGAGACGGTCCAAGTAGCAAAAATACTCGTAAATATCACAACCGTTAGAGTAGCGGAAATACTCACAAATAGATCGATATAGGGAATTGCCAACAAACCCCTGTGTCACGACGACCACTGCCAGAGTGGCGGAAACACTCAAAACCCAGGTCAACACCAGTGCCTCTAGCCCACTTCAGTGAAGAATGACCAAACTGCCCTTTGAGCCTTTTTCGAGACTTTTTGGTCAAGATGACCATTTTGTCCCTAGGCATCCAAACGCCCCAAGAACCACAACGGCTCTGGGTATCAAACCGGTAGCCTTTTAAGATTACTTCTTAGAGTATTCTCAACCTTCCTCTGTCTTTTCGGATCATTCCGAGTCAATTCTGGTAAACCTAGTGCGAAATGACCGTTTTGCCCCTGGTGGGCCGGTCGCCTTTTTCGACCACACCGGCTCTGGGTATCAAACCGGTAACCTCCCGAGAATGCCTTTTTATAGTGTTCTCAACCTTCCTTTACCTTTCTGGATCATTCCGAGTCATTTCGACAAACCCGGTACAAAATAACTGTTTTGCCCCTGTTGGGCCGGTCACCTTTTCCGACCACACTGGCTCTGGGAATCAAACCGGCAACCCTTGGGAACATTTTGAATAATGTTTTTAAGTCTCAATTCTTCTTCCAGGACAGTTCGAGTTCGTCCCGGCAGCCTCCCGATCTGATTGACCGTTTTGCCCCTAAAGGCCCGGTCAACCCTTCCGACACACCCTATCTTCATTTTTCAAGTTAAATACCTCCGGGACACTATTCTAAGTGTTCCTGCTCTTTTTTGACCTTCTGGGTCATCCCCGGTCTTCCAAAATCCTTCCCGGACTTTTCGGAGTCACTCCTAGTGAAGCCAGGCTAAAAATTGCATGGTAGTCACTAGTACAGGTGCCCAATTCTAGTCAAAGGTACGTTGCTTGCCGACCTTAAACATTTCCTAATTGGCTGGTGCCACTAGTAGTGGCGCCAAGCCAAAAAATGGCCTGGCACCACTACAACAGGCGCCAATGTTGTCCAACCTCTATAAATACAGAGCCCCCTCCAACGTGAAAAGGATCTGCAAACTCAATCTAAAAATCCTATATTCGATATACAGAGCTCGAACACTCCTTAAACCCTAGCCTCCTTAGGCTTTCCAAACCCTAGCCACCATACACAAACCCTAGCCTCACATACACTCTTATACATCCCCATACACTCATACACTAGCCTTCAACCCTCCTTCGAAGACTTGAAGAGTTGCAATCTGAAGTTTGAAGCTTGAAGGTGGCTCTTGAAGATTGAAGACGAAGAGTAAGATGAAGACCGAAGAAAGCAAGTCGCGCAAAATAAACAAGATACAAGGTAGGTTCTCCATTTAAATTTTCGCACTTCCCCCCTCTCTTCTCTCTCCTAACCCACTTGGGTTTTCTCTATTTTAATCCCCCATCTCTTTCCCCCCCCCCCCTTTCTTTGCATGCTTGAAACAAGGGGATTCCCGGTCCATGTGTAGGATTGGGTTATTGGAGAGTCACCGTGTTGAGGGCTTTCTTCTAGTCTAACCAGAGACCACGTGGGTTCAGCCCCCTTGATTATGTGGTGAAGCCTTAACCTTGTATGTTCACGACCCCAAACTTGCATTATGCATATCATGATCTTGCATATTCCAAAAATCGTTTTTAAACTCGTTTTCAAAATTTGCATTAAACTTGTTTTCAAAATTGAATCAAAATCTCTTTTTCAAAACATGTTTTCAAAACCACAATCCTAGGGTGATTCTAGACTTTCCATGGCTAGGGTTGCTTTAGGAAAGTGTTACATTCAAAGTGACCAATATGGTTCGTATTTTCAACTCTTGTCATTTTCAAAACCGCTTTCCTAAAGTGGTTCTAGCCCTCTTATGGTTAGAATTGATTTCGGAAAGTAAGATGTTTTTACACTTCCTAAAAACTCTATTTTCAAAAGTCTCTTCCTAAAAATCTCTTTTTCAACGTACTTCCCAAAAACTCTTCTTTCCAAAATTATTTTCAAAAACTCTCTCCAAAATTTGTTTTCCAAAGCTTCCTTTTTCAACTCCTTTCCAAAAACTCTTTCTTCCCAAAATTCACTTTCTAAAAACACTCCCTAAATTCACTTTCCTAAAAACTCCCTCCAACAATTTCCTTCCCAAAAATCTTTCTAAAAAACTCTCTTTCCAAAATCTCTCTTCTAGAAACTCCCCTCTAGGAATTTTTTTCCAAAAACTTGTTCCAAAAACACACTTTCCCAAAAACTCCTTCTCTTTAAAAATCTCTTGCCAAAAACTCTCTCTTCGAATTTACTTTCCAAAAACTCTTCCCTCTAGAAACTCCTCCCTAGGATTCCCTTCTAAAAAACCTTTGTTTCCAAAAATGCACTTTCCCAAAATTCTCTCTCTTTAGAGCCCAAGTCAAGCCCTAGAACTCACGATTAGGAAACCCTAACTTTCTTTTCAAAAACATGATTTTCAAACTTTGTCCCAAACGAAACTTTCTAAATTCAACACTTTCCTATTTCAAAACCTTTCTTAAAACGAAATTTTCCAATTTTCAAAACTTCCCTATTTCAAGACATTCTAAATTCAAAACTTTCCTAAGTTGAAACTTTCCAATTTTCAAAACTTCCCTAAGTCAAAACTTTCCTAATTCCAAAACTTTCCAAAAATGAAACTTTCCTAATTTGAAAACTTTCTTAAATCGGACCTTTCCTAATTCGAAACTTTCCTAAACGGAACTTTCCTAATTCAAACATTTCCTAAATCTAATCTTTCCTAATCTCCTAAACCTTCCAAGTCAAGTCAAATCTTTCCTAAGTCTCTTCTCTTTCCTAAGTCTAGGTTTCCTAGACCTCCATCTTTCCAAAATAAGTCTAAATTTCTCTTCCAAGTTCTATCTTTTTTAAATCAAAATTCAATCTTTTCAATTCCAAAATTCCAAATTCCAGTTTTCAATCCTCTAATCAAAGTTCAATCTCTCAATCTTCCAATTCAATTTCTAATTCAATCTCCTTCTTCAAATCAACTCTTCTATTTTCAATCGAACTCCGGTCCGAACTACGACTAACCTGATTCCTCCAAAAGAATACGTAGGCAACCCCATGGGTGCGGTCACAATATTTTTCAAATTTCTATCTCCACATTTTCTAAATCTCAAATTCTACAATCTTTTCAAATCTCCAATCTATTTTCAAATTTCCAATTTCAAATTTCTATTTTCAATCTTCACTTTCAAATTCCAAAATCTTGTTTCCAAATTTAAACTTCTATCTCTTTCTTTTCAAATCTATTTCCAAATTAAGTCTCTTTTCTTGCACTTGCATATCATGCACCATGTTAGTTTCTTTTCAAGAATTGTTTTCCAAGGTGGATAGGATTGAACTATAGTTGATTAAGGACTCTCATAGGTGAATCTAGGGTAGATTGACATGTAGGTACCGAAAGGGCGGGGTGAGGTGATAGCTTAGTGCGTCTTCCCTACACGTAACCAACCTCCAAACCTAGGATCACTGATTTCAAAGACCAAATGGAGTTATTTTTCAAAAAAGGGCTAAATGTTTTCCAAATGTTGCCAAACAACCTATTTTCTTAAAAACCCTCTCTTGAGGAGATATTTTCAAAATCGTTTTCCAAAAACCCTAAGTATAATTTTCGGATTATGCTTAGTTTTTAGGTGACCTAACTCACCTTAATCAAGTTATGTGGCGACTCCGAATCTTTTTCAAAAGCCCTTTATTCAAATCCATTTTCAATTCAAACCTAGTCGCACTCATTCTTTTAGGAGGGTGAGTTCTAACGAGAGAGTACAACATTTTTTCCGCTTGTGTGAGTATTCCTCAAGTGCAAAAAATCTGGGCGCGACAGTCGTTGGGTGGCTTTTTAGCTTCTTTTTGTGCTTTGTCCCATTCCTTGTTTCCTATTTGAGAGAGAGAGAGAGAGACATAGAATAAGTTTTTGTTTCAAAAATAGTTTACTTATGCCAATTCTAAAAATGCACAGGTAAAGGGGTGAATGCATGTTATACTTTTTTATGAATACACAAACAAGATTAGAGTTAAATGCATGTCATACTTTTTGATAAATGCACATACTAGAATAGAATTGAATGCATATCATACTTTTCAATAAATACACATACATGAATGGAATTGAATGCACATCATACCCCCTTTTTTTTTATCAATGCACAAATACTACATGTATATGGGTTATTTTTAAAGAATGCCTCAGGACAGCCCCACGGCCCATACTCTCAGGATTCTACCCCTTCAGTTTTGTCCCATTCTTATCATGGTGTGATAGCATTTGCAACATTCAGGAGATCTTGACCTTTTAGTTTGCCTGCTAGTATATTATCCCTACTTTCTACGGGGTTGCTGTTTGGGGATTTTCTGTCATCACTTGGTTTTCTCTCGTAGATCTTTAAATTCCATCATGGCTTGAGCAACAACTTGCATGCCCTTTGCAGAGTGATAAACAACTTGGCTCTCAATCCACGAAGACTTCTTTTAGGACTATAATGCAAGTCAAGTTTAGGGGTTGTAAAAAATGAAGGGATATTTAGGCTCAAAGATTTTCTTTTAGTGGGTTGTTTAAACCAAAACCATCTAAGCACATGTTAGAGCATGAGATTGCCCCTGCATTCCTTCTTTTTTTTTTTTTTTTTTTTTTTTTTTTTGTGTTTTACTACTTATCTTGGTATTGTTCGGACTTATTTGGACTAAGCAATTTTCTTTTATCAGAGAGGACATAATTTGGATTGTAACATAAGCTAGGTTAAGGGGTTTATGAATAACAGGATATAAAGCCTTAAACATTATCACTTGTGGGGTTTCGAAAGACTTATGATCACCTTAGCAATTCAACTTCTATTCCTTTCTTTCCTATTTCCTTCCTACTCTTTTTATTCTTTTGGACCATTCTCTCCCTTCTAATTAGGATTTTTCATCAAGATATTTGTTCCTAAGTCAGCTTCTAGAGATGCCAACTTTTTCAATTCTTCTTTGGAAGACCACCACGAACAAATATATATATATTTTTTTTTGTAACTCATTGCTCTTTTAGACTATTCTCTGCATCGAAAAACTTGCTCCTGTGCTTCTTCTTAGAGATGTTGTTGATACCGTATCCTCTTGAAAATTAACATCTTTATCATGCACTCATTAATTCTCATTCAGGGTTTTTGACTTAACCTAATATGGGCAGTGATCATCAGGTTAGTTCTTTTGAGAAAATGTAACCGGCTCGAGTGGGCTTTGCAAAGGAATATTTTTTGACTGAGCTCGAGTGGGCTCGAGTGGTGTGTTTTTGCCAGTAAACTCCTATATTATTTATCAAATCAACTACTTTGTGCTTACCCCAATGTGGGGGGTGGTTCTTGGTTTGGGGATATCTAAATAGAAATCTCTTACAGCTTTAGTGGGCTACGCAAATGGTAGTGTTTATATCTTTTTAGATGAATTGAACAATGACACGCTTCTCATCCTTTCGAGGACTCGACTGCCCATCGCTTAGCCAGGATATCACTTAAGTGTCACCTTCAATAAGCTCCACACTTCTTTGTTAAGTCTATCTTCCTTCTCCTCCTCCTCCTCCTCCTCCTCCTCCTCCTCCTCCTCTCTCCCTCTCTCTCTCTCTCTCTCTCTCTCTGGTTTTAACCCCCGTTGAATGGGTTGCCCATGTTATCCCATCCTTTAAGTTGAGTCATCACAAAATGAAAAAGAATCCATAACGGTAATAATCATCCACAAGAGTATGAGACAAATGGGATAAATTGAAAAACTATCGCTTTTTCATTTTAAATTATGATTGCATGGCGTGCAATGTTTATTTAAAGAAGATATGCAAGAAATAGAAATATACAAAGAAAATGGATGAATTTTGTGGAAACATCCCTTTTCTTGTGGGCCTTTTGGTGAGAACCCTTAATAGAGTTTTGGGACTATGCCAACCTCCTTGGTGCTCCATTTGCCGAATGTATCACTAGACAACGTAGGGTGAATTGACCAATCTTCTACGACGTTTGAGGAATTGTGTGAGAGGCAACACTTTGCTGATGAACAGACAATCCCTTATGTAGGTTGGGCTTCTTCTAGTGAATGGACTAATCTTTTCGTAAGTTTTGAACTAAATGTGATACAGAAGGATCTCATAGCGAGCCTGGAAAAAGAAAAAGAAAAAGAAAATGCAATTAGCATGTGGAGTTGAAGGTTTTATGTAATGCATGCCATATGGAGATCCATTTTTGGAGAGAATCTAGGCATGATGCTAAGTCCATTTTGGAGGTGGGGTTTTGCCCCTATATGCAATACAATACCTCTTTGGCATGGGCCAACTGACATTTCTTTGTTTAGGCAATCCCGCCACCATGGAGAGAGATTCGGGCATCTCTTGAAATATGGTTCTATCCATGCCATGAATCCTTAGGGTTGGAGAAACCCTTAGGAGTTTAGGTAGATTTGATTAACATGAGATCGGATTGTTCCTTTCTCTCTATGGTTGATTAAATGCATAGGAATTAACGACTTGAGTTTCTTAGAACTCTTATCCTAGATTAGATATAGATGCACAAGCATAATGAAAGTGAAAATGTGAGTAGCCTGATAACAGTAAATGAATGGTTTAGAAGACCCCCTTCTTGTTTGTAAGCACTCCATTTTTGCCCACTTGACAATCTTTTACCCAACCAGGCTTACTTTCAAACATTGCATGCCCATTCAGACTCACACCCGCCCTCCAAATTCCAATCCAGTCCACTGGTCACCTCCTGGGCCCGTCAGGCCCACTTGAAGCCAAGTAACCATTTTGTCCCTAGGCATCCAATTGCCTCCGGCAACGACACCGACTCTGGGTATCAAACCAGTTACCTTCCGGGGATACTTTCAATAATATTCCCAACCTTCTAACACCTTTTCAAACCATTCTGAGTCTATTCCAATAAGCCCAGTTCAAATGACCGTTTTTCTCCTGGCTGGCCAGTCGACCTCTTTAATTATTCTAACATTGTTTCTCAAGCTAGTTGCCTCTGGGACATTCTCCCGAGGATTCCCGTCCATTCCTGACCGAGTCTAGTAACTCGGGTCCTTCCGGATCACTCTCGGACTTTTCAGAGTCACTCCTAGTGGAGCCAAGCCAAAAATTGCATGGTAATCACTAGGACAAACACCTAAATCTTTTGTCTTGCACCCCATGGGTCGAACGAGATGTTTCTTGCTGCCCTAAAAACTTTCCTAAGAGGCTGGCGTCATTGCTAGTGGCACCAGTGAGAAATTTGCCCTAGCGCCACTGCAACAGGTGCCAAGGTAGTTTTGTTTGCTTATAAATACAGACCTTCCCCCTGCGTAAAAGAGGTCTAAGTATAGTCCAAAAATGTTGTCTCTTTAAAATCAAAGCTCGAGGTCTTTTCAAACCCTAGCCCCCTCAAGTCTCTTCAAGCCCTAGCCTCCATACACTTAAACCCTAGCCTCTATACACCGTATGCACTTAAACACAAGCCTCTAAAGCCTCTATTGAAGACTCAAGTTCTGCAACTTCGAAGCTCTCGAGGCTCAAGGTACAAGTAAGCAAAGCAAGAAGAAGACAAGGTAGGCTTTGTATTTATTTTTTTTGTAATCCCCCCTCTCTCTTCTTTCTTCTAACCTACTTGAATTTTTTTCTATTTTAATCCCCATCTTCTACCTCCCCTTCTTGCATGCTTGGAACAAGAAACTCCCCAGTTCATGCCTAGAAAGAATTGTTAAAGGTCACCATATTGGAGGCTTTCTTCAAATTCAACCTTTGATAGTGTGGGTTCGGGTTCCTTGATTATGTGGTGAAACATAGCCTTCTATGTTCATGACCCTCTTGCATTGTACATCTCATATATATACATCCATGAAAAATTGTTTTCAAAATTGTTTTCGAACTTGCATCAAAACTTTCTTTTAAAACTTGCATTAAAAATCTTCTTTTCCAAACTTGTTTTCGAAATCATAATCCCAAAGTGATTCTAGCCATTCCATGGTTAGCGTTATTTTAGGAAAGTGTTATACTTATTGTGACTATCAATATCCATATTTTGGGTGTAAACCCTAATTTGTTTTTATCAAAACTATAATCTTAAGATGATTCTAGCCATTTCATGGTTATGGTTGGTTTAAGAAGGTGTGATATTTACTGTGATCATTATGATCCATATTTCAAATTTTTGTTTTTTTTAAAATCACAACTCTAGAATGGTTCTAATCTTCTTATAGTTAGAATCATTTTGGAAAATTGAGATATTTCTAAAAGTTCATATTCAAGCCTCTTTCCAAATTATTTTTCAAAAATCTCTTTCTTAATAACTTTTTAAAAAAATCTACTTTCTAAAAACTCTCTTCGAAAATCTCTTTCCTCAAAAGTCTTTTCAAAGATCTCATTTCCAAAAACTTTTTTTCTTAGAGTCCAAGTCAAGCCCTGGAATCCATGGTTAAGAAACTCTAGTTCCCTTTCTTAAAATCATGAATTCCTATTTTGCTTCAAATCATAGGTTTCTGAAACTATTTTTTTACATCAAATCTTAGATTTTCAAAACATCTTTTCTACACCAAATCATAGATTTTCAAATCCAAGATTTTTAAAATCAAACCTTTCTAATTCTATGTCAAATCCAACCTTCCAATCTAGGGAATTAGATCAAATCCTCCAATTTTGGAAATAGAAGTAAATCATCTATTTTTGAAAATAAAATCTAATCTTCTGCTTTAGGAAATAGGAATCAAATCTTTTCTAATTCTAATCTTTCCTAATTCAAACTTTTCAAACTTTCCTAATCCAAACCTTTCAACTTTTTCTAATTTCGAACTTTCCAACCCTTCCTAATTTCAAACCTTTCCAAATCTCAACTTTTTAAACTCAAACTTATCAAATCTTTCAAATCCTTCCTAAATCTAAACTTTCAAATCTTTCTTAAATTCAAACTTCCAAATCTTTCCAAAGTTCAAACCTTTCTTAAATTAAAAACTTTCCTAAAATGAAACTTTCTTAATTTGATATTTTCTTAAAATAGAAACTTTCTTAATTTGGTGCTTTTCTAAAATGGAACTTTCCTATTTTGAAACCTTCCTAATTCGAAATCCTTTCCTAAGTCCAACTTTCCTAATTTAAAATTTTCTAAAATCAAACTTTTTAAGTCTAAATCGAACCTTCTTATTTCAAGTATATGCTTCAACCTTAGGTTACCTAAGACCTAGAATACCTAAACACTAGTTCAACCCTAACCCTAAAGTTAGGAAGCTTCTACTCATTTCTAAAAAAAATTTTCTAAACCAAGATGGTTTTTCAACTTCAATCTAAGTCAAGGTGTTTTCAAAACTCAACTCCTTCTTTCGCAAATCAAGTTGAAGTTCTCTTTTAAAGTTCAAACCCTTTTCTAAGTTTAAGTTCAATTTCAAATCTTCTATTCCAAGTTCAAATCAAACTTTTTCAAGTACAACTTTTTCAAAAACCTCAAAGTGTTTATTTTCAATTGGACTCTTTTCCGAACTACGACTAACCTAGTTCCCAACAAAGGGATCCATAGGCAACTCTTATGAGCACAACCCTTTTCAAGTTTCCAATTCCGCAACCTTTTTAAAATTTTTAATTTTATAATCTTCTTCAAGTTTCTAATTCTATAATCTATTTCTAATTTTCAATTTCTAAAACCTTCTTTCAAACTTCAAATCTTCTTTCAAATCTATTTTCAAAATAAAATCTTTCTTTTCAAATCTATCTTCAAAACCAAATCTTTTTCTTGCACTTGCATGTCATGCATCATATTAAACCTCTTTTCAAAATGGATAAAATTGGACATTTGTTAATCAAAGATTCAAAATGAGTGAACCTAGTGTGAATAGACATATAGGTACGAAAAGGGCGGGATAGGGTGATGATCTTAGGATATCTTCCCTACATGTAACCAACCTCTGAACCTAGAATCACTGTTTTCAAATACCAAAAATATAGTTATTTTCAAAATGGCTTAAATCTTTCCAAAGATTGCGAAACAACCTATTTTTCAAAAAAATCCTCTATTGAAGAAGTTTTCAAAACCCTTTTCAAAAACTAAGTTTAATCTTTGGATTACACTTAGTTTTAGGTGACCTAACTCACCTTAACCAAGTTAGGTGTTGACTCTAAAATATTTTTTTCAAAAATCCTTAATCAAATCAATTTCAAGTTCAAACATAGTCGCACTCGTCCTTCTACAAGGATGACTTCTAACGAGAGAGTACCGTGTTTTTTCCACTTGTGTGTTTTCTCAAGTGCAAAAATTCGTGCGCGACATTGTCTTGTTTCTGCCTTTGATTTTTCTTAGTACTTGGAGATGAGGGGGGAGGATAGAAGACAGTAAATAAAAGATAAGTTAGTGTATTGATTTGAAAGTTTTAATGCAATGCATGTCCTAAGAGTTCCCCTACTTTAAAAGGGAGACTAAGCATGATGCATTTGACCCACTTTTTGGAGATAGGGGGTTCATCTCTGTATGTAGATACTTTACTGTTGATTGGGAACATACATCCACTTGTACATTCATTAGTAGGAAATAAAAGGGTACATTAAGCTTTGAGTTTAAATATAAGAGAATCGAAATACATTTTAATAAGGGGGAAGGGGAATATTTTCTTTAGGACTTCCGCTTATCTACTTATACATTTGAAATCCTAAACTACTCTTAAGTCTTCAGATTCGCCTTCTTTAATGAAGATCTTGTTTCCAAATTTGGCCTTGTCTTCTTGACATCTCTATCTTCATAAGTAGAAAGGGATTGGGACCCCTCTTTATGAGATGACTTGAAATGCATGCTATGAGTCCTTAAGATTGCATGGGAACCCTTAGGAGTTTTGTAGGTTTTAATCAAGGGAGAGTGGGCTTGGTGTCAATCTCTATGGGTTAATCATATGCATGAGACCGCAAAGACTTGAGTTACTTTGAAACTCTCATCTTGAAATTAGGCATTGAATGCATGTATATTTATGGAAAGAGTATAGAGAGAGAGGAAGCAATAATAAAGTAAATATGCATGCATGATCATTATACAAGCATTATAATAGCAGGAATAAACAAGAATAAAGGAAAGCAAAGCGGTCGCCCTTTCCTCAATAGTTTTGAAATTAACGTGTGTGTCTTAAATCCGGCAGAGGTTCGGCTATGCATGGGTTTTTACATAAGCATGAAGTTAATGGTTTACTAATACTTCCTAAGAAGGCTCAGTTCTCAAATCTTCAAACTTAGGCCCACTCCCCAAGGTGGTGCCAATATCAGTTGGTGATATGAGAGTGGGAACCATGTAGAGGCCGTAGGCTAAGAAACTGACACAACATCTGCCCACAACCAATATACCGTTCCCCTTTCTAACTAGGTAGAGAATGCAAATATGCAAATGCAAGTACACGTGCAGTGTGTGTGAGAGATTTTTTAAAAACAGAGGAAAGGGCTCAACAACTCCCATCCATCCTGTCCATTCCATCCTATCATGCATGGCAATTTATATAGATAATAAAGATAAATGAGAACATGGTCCACCTACAAAATAAGATGCAAAAAGTCAGTACCTTGATGAAAAACTTAGTGTAAGATAGAATAATTGAATATTAATTGAATACAAGCAACAATGTTTTGAAAACATCTTTGAAAATGTTGATTTTGAAAAGTTTGGAGTGGATAGGGTTGGACAAGTTGATTGAAGATTCTAGATAAGTGAAGGGTAGAGAGACATGACAATGGCCTAACCTTCTAAGTGTCCCTAGTGGAGTTGCTAGCTGTCGCACCCAGATTTTTTGCTCTCAAGAAAACAAATGAGAAAAGCATAGTACTCTATCGTTAGAATTCATCCTTCTAGATTAACGAGTGCGAGTAGGTTTGAACTAGAAATTGACTTGAATAAGGGCTTTTGGAAAAAGTTTGGAGTTACCACCTAACTTTGTTAAGGTGAGTTAGGTCACCTAAAACTAAACACAATCCAAAAATTAAACTTAGGGTTTTTGAAAAGGTTTTGGAAAACTTACTTAAAAGAGGGTGTTTTTGGAGAAAACATGTTGTTTGGAAACCTTTGAAAAATTTAAGCCCTTTTTGAAAATAACTCCATTTATGGTCACTTGAAATCAATGATTCTAGGTTTGGAGGTTGGTTACGTATAGGAAAGATGCACTAAGTCATCACCCTATCCAACCCTTATGGTACCGACATGTCTTTTCACGATAGGTTTAGTCATTTAGAATTTTCAATTATCCAATATCCAATTATATCCACTTTGAAAAGAATTGTGAAAAAAATGTTTGATATGATACATGACATGCAAGTTCCAGAAAAGAACTTGAAAAGAGATTTTGAAAAAGAGAATTGGAGTTTTAAAAAAGGTTGTGAGAATTGAAAATTTAAAAAATGTTGTGACAGCACCCATGAGGGTTGCCTATGTATCCATTTGTAGGAAATCAAGTCAGTCATAGTTCGGACTCGGGGTCCGATTGAAAATAGACACTTTGAGTTCTTATTTGATTTGAAAAGACACTTTGGGGTATTTAAAAAATTTGATTTGAAAAGAGTTTTATTTTGAATTTTGATTGGAGGATTTCAAATTTAACTTGGAGTTAAAATTGATCTTGATTTGAAAAGCTTGAATTGAACTTTAAAGTCATCTTGACTTGAATTAGAGTTTGAAAACCATCTTGGTTTAGAAAAGAGTTTTTAGAAAAGAGTTGAAGCTGCCTAACTTTAGAGTTAGGGTTGAACTAGGGCTTTGGCCTCCTAGGGTTTATGTAACTTAGGGTTCAAACATGCACTTGAGATAGAAAGGTTAGATTTTGGAAAATCGGATTTTAGGAAAGTTCCAAGTTAGGAAATATTTGAATTAGGAAGGTTTCAAATTAGGAAAGTTTTGAATTAGAAAAGCTCCATTTTAGAAAATTTTCCTTTTTAAGAAAGAGTTGATTTTCTAAAGTTTTGAATTTAGAAAGGTTTGAACTTAGAAAGATTGCAATTATGAAAGATTTGAAAGTTCAAAATTTAGAAAGTCAAAATTTGGAAATGTTTGAAATTAGGAAATATTTTATTTCTATTTCTTAAAGTAGAATATTGAATTTTATTTTCCAAAATAGAGGATTTGATTTGGTTTCCAAGTTGGAAAAGATTTTATTTGAATTGAATTGGAAAGCTTTAGTTTTCGAAATCTATCATTTTATATGACTTTTGAATTTAGAAAATCTATGATTTCATGTAAAAAAATAGTTTTGTAAATCTATGATTTGATGAAAAAAATAGTTTTGGAAACTTATGATTTGATGTTGAAATAATTTTGGAAACCTATGATTTTATGTAAGAAAACTAGGGTTTCCTAAACATGAACTCTAGGGTTTTGACTTGGATTTCATGACAAAGAGTTTTTGGATAGTGAATCCTTGAAAAGATTTTTTAAGAAGTGGATTTGCAACAACTATTTTAGAAAAAGGTTTAAAAATAAACTTTTGCAAGTATCTTGAATATCTCACTTTCCTAAAACAATTCTAACCATAAAAAGATTAGAACCATTATAGGGTTGTGATCTTAACAATAACTAGGGTTTGAAATATGGACCATAATAATCACATTGAATGTAACACTTTCCTAAAACAACCCTAACTATGGAATGGCTAAAATCATCATAGGAGTGTGGTTTTGAAAATAACTTAGGGGTTGAACCCAAATTTAGACCTTGATGGTCATATTGAATGTAATACTTTTCTCAAACAACCCTAACCATATAATGGCTAGAATCATCTTAGGATTGTGATTTTGAAAACAAGTTTGAAAGAAGGAGATTTTCAATGCAAGTTTAAAAACAACTTTGAATGTAATATTAAATATAATGCATGAACATGATAACCACAATGCAATAGGGTCGTGAACATACAAGATTAGTCTTTACCACATAATCAGGGGGGCCAAACCCACACCATCATAGGGGGAACTTAAAGAAAACCCCGGTGTTCTGATTCTCTCTTAGAACTTCCTAGGCATGAATAGAGAGGTCCCTTGTTTCAAGCATGCAAGAAATAGATTAGAATCCAAGTGGGTTTAAAGAAAGAAGAGAAGACAGGGATTGGATAAACTAAATCGAAACCCTACCTTGTCTCTTTATTTTGCTTTAATTGCTTTGCTTGCTTTTTGGCTTCACCTTGAGAGCTTTAAAAAGGCAGTACTTGATCTTTAATGGACTATTGGAAGCTTGTATTTGATTATATGACGTGTATAGAAGCTAGGGTTGGAGTGTATGGAGGCTACAGTTTGAGGAGGTTTGAGAGAATACTTGAGAAAACTATGGTTTCAAAACCTATTTTTAGTGAGGCGGCATTTTTTAATTGAGTTTGCGGACCCTTTTTGTTAGCCCAAATGACAACCAAGAGGGGGGGGGGGGGGTGAATTGGGTTTTTAAAAAATTAATGGCAATTAAGATTAATTAAAATTAATCTATTAATATAATAGTGACCAATATATATAATGCAATGTATTCAAAAGAGAAATGAAAAACATAGCAATAGAAAGCACACCAAGAACTACCGAGATTCAACCACAATTCGTGGTCTACATCCTCACCCCAAGATTCCCTTGAAGTCTTTCTCCACTATGCAATCTCCAATTACAAAATGGATGCTGATTTACCAAGTGTTCAGCTCACTTTTACACAAGAACTTCTTCCCAAGTTCTTCCAGCTACCAAATGGTTTTATCCAAGATCCACTCAAACTTACAAGAGTTTTTCTTCTATAAGAGAACTCTCAAACTCTCACTTACAGGTGTATGAAGTTCTATACACAAAATACAAACTCTCTATCAAGAGTGGATAGACAAATAAAAGCTCACTCAATGAAGACAAGGGGATATTCAGATTTTTCAATTTGATCAGTCAGTGGTACTTGTGTTTCTTGTATCTCTAGTGTATAAATGCAGTTGGAAGCTTCTATATAAACCCCTATATTGATTTTGTCCATTAGAGGTTGTTGGGGTTCATTTAATGCAAGTCTACTCTGTTATAACGTTAGAAAAACTAGTCGATATCTTCCAGGTGTCAACACTTGGTTCTATGTATCGACACATCTCGTCTACATTTTTCAGATGTTGTCCATTGTCTCCATGTGTCGACACATTAACTCCATGTGTCGACACTTGATCATTTTGTCTTTAGATTTTTGGTTTCTGTCTTTATGTGTCAACTCTTCATTTTCATGTGTTGACACATTGCCCAAAAATCTCCATTCATCTTTCTATTGATCAAGTTAAGCTTTAGCACTACTACAAGATCTTTGAGGAGTCTCTCTTTGGGGCATGATGATCAATCAAAGTCTTCAATTCACCAAGGTTGTTCTCTATTCAATTTGGATTGAATTCATCATTTGATAATCATTTGTTCTTGATTTCCAAACTGTCAGAACTTCACTCTATTATTGTTGAGCTCTTTTTCTTTGTTGTCAATCTTTCTTTTTCATTGCTGAGTTCTTTCTTTCATTGCTGAGCTCTTTCTTTCATGTAGAGCTTCAAGATGCCTCATTGCCGATCTCTTCTCTTTGATACTAAATCTTCTTTCTTCTTTAGAGTCACTTCAATGAGACTTCTATAAGCTTCATGAAGTCTATTCTTGAATACCTTCATTTTTTCTGAGTACATATCATCTTCATTGAGTCTTTACATCCCAGATAAATTTTTCACTTGGATTCTTTGTAGAGATTATGCAATTGCTATGAATTCTCTTCTCAAACATCTTTAATCTGTTCACAATCAAATCATCTTCAACTAATCTTTGCACACTTTGATGAAGTCTTCTTTTAAAAACTTTCAATCTCTTCGAATGCAAGTCAACTTCATTGAGTCTATGCATACTTGATGAAATATTTATTTGAACACCTTCAATCTCTTCGAATACAAGTCATTTGTTTGAAGGTGGAATAGGTGTCATTGTTCTATTTTGGTACATTGGATGACTCTTAGAGTGCATTGCTTGATCTTAACTTGTCGTGCACCTACTCTAACATGAATTAGACTTTAAGTTGAACTTTAAGCCTAAATTATAATTTTTATTAATCTGCACACTAAGCAAATGCATTAGTAAAATAACACAAGATTTAGTCATCATCAAAATCAACATGGGGATCAACCTTGAGTCAACAATCTCCCCCTTTTTGATGATGACAAAACCTTTACAAAATAAATTGATATACAATTAAAATGAAATGGATAAAGTTGGATTGAATACCAATAGAGAACTCCCCCTTGTTTCATAATTAAGCAATTGATGCTTAAGAGACAAAAGACTTTTCAAAAATAACTCTCAATGAGTTTTTATCAGTTTATTCAAAACAAAGTGAGGTAAATGATTCATGTTACTCCCCCTGAGAACATGCTCTATATTTATCAATTATCACTCATTTCATTTCATTTCCATTCAATGCCATATGCAACCAAGCAATTAATATTAATTCATCAACCATTCATTTGGCATTTTACTTTAATTAGTTATTCTTCATTTCTTGTCCAATTCTAATTCTTGTGCAATTCTTTTCCCCCTTTTTGTCAATTCATCAAAAAGAGAGAAAGAAAGTGAAAATCACAGACAGGTACAATAGCAAAAAATATTATAACAAAATAAATTGTATAATCATGAAAGCAAACAAGCAACCAAGTCATCAATTGCGCACCAGAGCAAGGTTAAATTTCATTCATTCAAAAATTATTACAAACCGTTTTACAGTTAATATCCACAAAATATGTAACAAAAAAAAAAAACAACAATAGGGCCATGGAGTAAATGCTTTGATGCTGGAGAGTTTTGGAGGAGGTTAAGGAGATGGAGTGGGAGAGGGTGATAGTTCAACTGGGTCAGATGTAGTATTGGAAGGGCCAAAAAAGGATCGAGGCCTCATACAATATGGGCGCTTGTGCAAAGGTCTAGAAACTGGGACAGATGATGTGATTCGCTTGGCTGGACCAGCTTTCTTCCTTGGGACATCAAATAGGCTATCCCCAGACCCATCTTCTGTGTCCTCATGATCAGGTTCTTTCTATATTTCTTTTTCTTCTAGATTTTTGGCTGGAGTCCTATATTCAGTCTTAGATTCCTTTTCTGTCTCATTTTCCTCTTCATCAACTTGTTCTTTTTTTACTTCCTCTTCCTCAATCTCAATTCCTTGAGCCTTTTTCAATTGAATCACATTTTGCTTAAGGCTCTTTAACTGTTACAACCCATTGTAAGCACCCCATTTTTGACCGCTCGGCAGTCTACACTCCGTCCAGACTTGTTTTCAAGTCATTTTGGGCATATTCCAATCAAAACCAATTCTCTAGGTCCACATTCCGTCCTTCCATCGCTTCGCGGGCCTGTCAGGCCTGAATAGAGGCAAAATGACCAAAATGCCCTTAGGGGCATTGTCCTTTCCTTTCCAATTCCAATCCCTCTCTCGAGACAGTTTATTCCTCGAGACGGTCCGAGTAGCAAAACTACTCATAAAACCGTTAGAGTAGCGGAAATACTCACAAAACCGTTGGAGTAGCGAAAATACTCACAAAACCGTCAGAGTGGCAGAAACACTCACAAAACCGTCAGAGTGGCAGAAACACTCACAATCCAAGCACGTCTCCTCGGAGACGGTAAGACCCCGTTTCCAATCCCTCTCTCGAGACAGTTTACTCCTCGAGATGGTTCCAATCCAGGCACGTCTCTTCGGAGACGGTAAGACCCCTTTCCAATCCCTCTCTCAAGACAGTTTATTCCTCAAGACGGTCCGAGTAGCAAAACTACTCATAAAACCATTAGAGTAGCGGAAGTACTCACAGAACCGTTAGAGTAGCCGAAATACTCACACAGTCGTTAAAGTAGCGAAAATACTCACAAATCATCAACCCCGTCCGAGTAGCGGAAATACTCAACCCCGTCTGAGTAGCGGAAATACTTAACCCCGTCCGAGTAGCGAAAATACTCACACCATTAGAGTGGCGGAAACACTCAAAACCTAGGTCAACACCAGTGGCTATTAGCCCACTTCGGTGGAAAAGGATCAAACTACCCTTAGGACCTTTTCCGAGACTTTTTGGTCAGGATGACCATTTTGCCCCTAGGCATCCAAACGCCCCGAGAACCACACCGGCTATGGGTATCAAACCGATAACCTCCTGAGAATACTTTTTATAGTGTTCTCAACCTCCCCTTCTCTTTCCGGATCATTCCGAGTTAGTTTCGACCAACCCGGTACAAAATGATCGTTTTGCCCCTAGAGGGCCGGTTTCCTTCTTCAACCACATCGGCTCTGGGTATCAAACCGGTAATGCCCCGAGAACACTTTTTATAGTATTCTCAACCTTCCTTTACCTTTCCGAATCATTCCGAGTCAGTTCCGGCCAACCCGGTACAAAATGACCGTTTTGCCCCTGGAGGGCCAGTCTCCTTCTTCGACCATACCGGCTTTGAGTATCAAATCGGTAATATCCCGAGAATACTTTTTATAGTATTCTCAACCTTCCTTTATCTTTCCGGACCATTCCGAGTCAGTTCCGACAAACCAAGTACAAAATGACCGTTTTGCCCCTAGTGGGCCGGTCTCCTTTTCCGACCACGCCGGCTCTGGGAATCAAAACGGCAACCTCTGGGAACATTCTAAATAATGTTTCTAGATCCCAAATCTTTTTCCGGGACAATCCGAGTTCACCCCGGCAGTTTCTTAGTCCGATTGATCGTTTTGCCCTTAAAGGCTCGGTCGACCTTTCCGACACATCCAATCTTCATTTTTCAAGTCAAATATCTCCAGGACACTATTTTAAGTGTTCCTGCTCCTTTCCGGCCTTCCGGGTCATTCCCAGCTCCTCCAAATCATTCCCGGACTTTCCGGAGTCACTCCTAGTGAAGCCAGGCCAAAAATTGCATGGTAGTCACTAGTACAGGCGCCCAAATCTAGCCAAAGATACATTGCTTGCCGACCATAAATCTTTCCTAATTGGCTGGTGGTGCCAAGCCAAAAAATGGCCTGGCACCACTCCTAGTGGCGCCAGTGTAGAATTTGGCCCGACACCACTGCAACAGGCGCCAGGTTTGTCTTCCCTCTATAAATACAGAGCCTCGTTCAACGTGAAAAGGGTCTGAAAACTTAACCTAAGAATCTCATATTTCGATATACAGAGCTCGAGCACCTCCAAAACCCTAGCCTCCCTAGGTTTTCCCAAACCCTAGCCACTATACACAAACCCTAGCCTCCTATACACTCATACACTCCCCCATACACTCATACACTAGCCTTCAACCACTATCTCAA
Source organism: Euryodendron excelsum (assembly GCA_033060915.1). Classification (NCBI taxonomy): domain Eukaryota; kingdom Viridiplantae; phylum Streptophyta; class Magnoliopsida; order Ericales; family Pentaphylacaceae; genus Euryodendron; species Euryodendron excelsum. The sequence continues at coordinate 13,800,148 of CM065396.1, forward strand.
GACTTGAAGAGCAGCCATTCAAAGCTTGAAGACAATCCTTGAAGACTGAAGAAGAAGATCAAGACGAAGACTGAAGACCGAAGACTGCACGGCGCGCAAAATAAACGAGATACAAGGTAGGCTCCCTATTTAATTTTTTGCACTTCCCCCCTCTCTCTTCTCTCTCCAACCCACTTGGGTTTTCTCTATTTTAATCCCCCATCTCTTTCCCGCCCTTTCTTTGCATGCTTGAAACAAGGGGATTCCCGGTCCATGTGTAGGATTGGGCTATTGGAGAGTCACCGTGTCGGGGGCTTTCTTCTAGTCTAACCAAAGACCACGTGGGTCCGGCCCCCTTGGTTATGTGGCGAAGCCTCAGCCTTGTATGTTCACGACCCCAAATTGCATTGTGCATATCATAATCTTGCATCTTCCAAAATTCGTTTTCAAAGTTGTTTTTAAAATTGTTTTCAAACTTGTTTTCAAAATTGCATCAAAATCTCTTTTTCAAGAACTTGTTTTCAAAACCACAATTCTAGGGTGATTCTAGCCTTTCCATGGTTGGGGTTGCTTTGGAAAAGTGTTATATAAAAAGTGTACTCTTGGTCTATATTTTCAAACCTTGTTTTCAAAACCACTTTCTTAAAGTGGTTCTAGCCCTCTTATGGCTAGAATCGCTTTAGGAAAGTGAGATGTCTTTATACTTTCCAAAAACTCTCTCTTCAAAAATCTCTTCCTAAAAATCTCCTTTCCAACATACTTTCCTAAAACTCTCCTCTCCAAAATTGTTTTCAAAAACTCCCTTCCAAAATCTATTTTTCAAGATTCCCTTTTTCAACTCCTTTCCAAAACTCTTTCTCTTTAAAATCCCTTCCTAAAAACTCTCTTCAAAAGCCTTTCTAAGAAACTCTCTTTCCAAAATCTTCCTTCTAGAAATTTCCTCTATAGGATTTTCCTTCTAAAATCTTCATTTTTAAAAACACACTTTCCAAAAAACTCCTTCTTTCCAAAAAATCTTTCCAAAAACTCCTCTCTAGGATTCCCTTCTAGAAAACCTTCGTTTCCAAAAACGCGTTTTCCAAAAACTCTTTCTTTAGAGCCCAAGTCAAGCCCTAGAGCCCACAATTAGGAAACCCCAATTTTCTTTCCAAAAACGTGGTTTTCCAAACTTTGCCCTAAACCTAGGTTTCCAAAACCTTTTGTTTTCACATCCAAACTTTACACGTTTTCAAAACCTATTTTCTACGTCAAAACTATAATTTTCCAAATCTAAGGTTTCTAGAATCTCCCTTTCCAAATCCTTGCCAAATCCTATCTTCCCTTTAGGAAACCAAATCCAATCCTCCGTTTTTGGAAACAAAATCCAACCTTTCTCTTTTAGAAACCAAATCCAATCCCTTCCTAATCCAAACATTTCTTAATTCAATTCCTTCCTAAACCATAAGTTTCCTAAACTTAAACTTTAAATCTTTCCTTAAATTTCAAAATCCAACTCTTTCTTAATTCAAATCCTTCCTAAACTTCCACTTTCCTAAATCTTAAGTTTCCAAAACTTGAACACAAAAATCTTTCCTAAATTTTAAAACTCAACTTTCAAATCTTTCCTAATTCAACCCTTTCCTAATTCTACCCTCTTTTCAAATCTTAACTTCTTAAACCTAAGTTTTCAAACCTTTCCTAAACTCAAACCTCTCCTAATTTCAAGACTTTCTAAAATTTGAACTTTAAAACTTTCTAAATCCTAAACTTTCTAAATTTCAAATCTTTCTAAAATTCTAAGCTTCCTAAATTCAAAACTTTCTTAAGTTAAATCTTTCTAAACTTTAAACTTTCCAAAACTTCAACATCTTTCCAAATCTAAGACTTTTCTAAACTCAAAACTTTCTTAATTTAAGACCTTCAAATCAAAACTTTCTTAATTCAAACATTTCCTAAACCGAAAACTTTCCTTTTTCAAATCTTTCCTAAAATAAAACTTTCTTATTTTCAAAACTTCCTTGTTTTCAAAACTTTCCAAATTCAAAACTTCCCTTTTTCAAACATTTCAAAATTCAAAACTTTCTTAATTCAAACCTTTCCTAATTCTAACTTTCCTAATTTCAAACTTTCCAATTTTCAAAACTTTCCTAAACCTAAAACTTTCCTAATTTCAAACTTTCCAAAAATGACACTTTCCTAAATTCGAAACTTTCCTAATCTAAATTTTTCCTAAATTCCAAGTTTCTAAATCTTTCAAGATCTTTCCAAATCCAACATTCCAATCTGATCTTTCTTAATCTCAAGTCTTTCCTAGGTCTCCTATCTTTCCTAAGTCTAGGTTTCCTAAAACCAAGTCTTTCCAAAATCCATCTTTTCAAATCAGAGTCCAATCCTCTCAATTCCAATTTCCAATCTCCTCTTCTGATTTCAAATCCAATTCAATTTCCTTCTTCAATCCAACCTTCTATTTTCAATCGGACTTCAGTCCGAACTACGACTGACCTGATTCCTCCAAAGGGATACGTAGGCAACCTTCATAGGTGCGGTCACAATACTTTTCAAACTTTCAATTCCACCCTCATGGGTGTGGTTTCCAAAATCTTTCCAAATTTCAAATTCCAATCAATTTTCAAATTTCAATTTCAAAATTTCTATTTTCAAATTCCTATTTCCAAGTTTTCAAAGTTTCCAATTTCAATTCCATCTTTTCAAATCTATTTTCAAATCAAATCAATTTCTTTTCAAATCAATTTCTATTTTTCAATCCTCTTAACCTGCACTTGCATATCATGCATCCTGTTAGTTTTTAAATATTTGTTTTTCAAAGTGAATAGGGTTGAACTATAGTTAGTTAAAGACTCTCATAGGTGAATCTAGGGTAGATTGACATGTAGGTACCGAAAGGGCGGGGTAGGGTGATAGCTTAGTGCGTCTTCCCTACACGTAACCAACCTCCAAACCTAGAATCATTGTTTTCAAAGACCAAAAGGAGTTATTTTTCTAAAAAGGGCTAAATGTTTTCCAAAGGTTGCCAAACAACCTGTTTTCCTAAAAACCCTCTCTTGAGGAGATATTTTCAAATCGTTTTTCAAAAACCCTAAGTGTAGTCTTCGGATTATTCTTAGTTTTTAGGTGACCTAACTCACCTTAATCAAGTTAGGTGACGACTCCGAATCTTTTTCAAAAGCCCTTTATTCAAACCTAGTCGCACTCATTCTTCTAGCAGGGTGAGTTCTAACGAGAGAGTACAGCATTTTTCCCGCTTGGGTGAGTATTCCTCAAGTGCGAAAAATCTGGGCGCGACACCCATCATCAAGTTTCTAGTTCATGCTTTGAAGCATGTCCATCATATTGCCCAGAAGTTTTCATTCATTTTTGTCATTCTCAACATTTGTACTTCCTTTTTGAGTTCTCTCATCTTTTGTTCGATAAACATCATCCTTACAGATGCAATATCTTCCTTTTTATTTAATTTATCCAGAGATTCCATGACTTGAGTCATAAAGCTACTCAAATCCCCTAAACTTTCTTCAAATTCAGAACTCAAACTCTTTTTTATGCTTCTCTACCTGAAGCTACTCCCAGATGGAGCCTTTCCCTTTGAAGTACTTTCTCCTTCAGTTTTCTTTGGAGTCCACTTGTTATTCTGTAGAATATACCACATTCTCTTATGTGTCTTTTCATTGTATTCACACTAATGGCCTTAGGGGTTCTTTTCTTCTCATTTTTTAGATCAATATCGAAATGCTTGAAGACTTTTGTCAAGAAAATTTCATAAGGCAAGTTGATTCTAGAAATGGTAGCCTTGTATATATGATCCAAAATAACTAGAGGCAAGTCAATCCTTGAATTAGTTAAGTATGCCCACCAAAAAAAAAAAAACAAACTCCTTCTCCAAAACATATTCATACTTTCCAATTTTAGGAGTAAAAATGGTGTAAGTAAAGTGATGAACTAGCCTCAATTCAAGAGGTAAAACAGTGGCAAAAGGTTGTATACTTTCATCTACATCCCTTCCATAGAAAGTTTTTAGTTGATCCTTTCGAGAGATATTATCTCTATAAACTTCTCCACCAAGTCTGATTCCAATAATATGTCTGATCACTTCTTTAACTAGAGTGAAGGTAACACCCTTAACATAACTCTGGATGGATACCTCACCAAGATCCCTTCGGCATTAGCATAAAAATGAGCAATCAAGTTAGGGTATACATCATCCCTGAGTGTTGTCATAGATTTCCAACCTAGGTTCCCCAATTTTGTACCAAATTCGAACTTGTGATGATCAAAGAATTTGTAATCTACCCATCTTCCATTAAACACTTTTCTAAAGGAGAAACTGGAATTGTACCTTTCTTAGGCATTGTCCTCACTAAAATATAGTTCATTTCGTTCCAGGGTTGTAGAGGATGTCGTTTCTCCAGTCTTACTCTTCTTTCTTTTTCCTTTGTCCTTGTTAGACTCTCATTTGGATTTCCTCTTTGGTTCTTTCAAAATATGGGTTGTTGCTATGACTAGGGCTTTTGATATCTTTTTCAGTTCAGAAGTCTTGGGAGCCATTGAAGAATCAAGAATAGTTGAGAGAACTTGGAATTAGATCAATTAGGATTTATAAGAGGAATGAAGGAAGATTTGTGATGGTTCGAAGGTGACCGTTGGGTTTGGTGCGAACAGGGGAGCGGGAGAGAAAAAGAGTGAGAGTGAATGAGAGAGAGAGGGAAATTTTCGATTGTTTATAAAGTGGGCTTTGTTAAAGTATATAGGCCCGACTCATGTGTCGACACATGAACTTGGTGTGTCAACACATGCCTGTTAACAAAATAAATTTGAGTCCACCATTGTGATGTGTCGACACATAAAAATGGTATGTCGACGCATGCAACTAGACTGGGGCATGTGAAGTATAAGGAATTCAAGAGATGGCATTTTTCAAATTTTAAGAGAAAAAGTGTTTTAATATGATCATGTAATGAATCATGAATTCAAGAAATGCAATTCACATAAGTGATAATCATATTTAAAACATATATAACATAAATTTCACTCAAATTAAACAAGTATTAAGACATAGGATTACTCATCCCCAATTCTCTTCTTATCATGCAAAAACGATCTTCACTCAATGGTTTAGTAAAAATATCAGTCAATTGCATATTGGTGCACACAAAGTCAAGTTCAATATCACCTTTTTGTACATAATCTCGAATAAAGTGATATCTGATTTCACTGTGCTTTGTGTGAGAGTATTGAATAGGATTTTTAGTCAAGTTTATAGCACTAGTATTATCACACTTAATAGGAATATGGTCAAACAAGATTTCATAATCTTCTAGCTGTTGTTGAATCCATAACACTTTAGCATATCAACTACCAGCTGCTACATATTCAGCCTCAGTTGTGGAGAGAGCAACTGAATTTTGTTTCTTGCTATACTAAGATACAATCATATTGCCTAGGAGTTGGCAAGAGCCACTTGTGCTCTTCCTATCAACTCTACTCCCCACATAATCAGCGTCAGTGTAAGCATTCAAATTAAAGCAAGTACCCTTTAGATACCATAATCCAAGGTTAGGTGAGTGCTTAAGATAACGAAATATTTTCTTTAAAGCAATCACATGAGATTCTTTAGGATTAGATTGACAATGAGCACATAAGCAAACACTAAAAATTATATCTGGTCTACTAGCAGTTAGATACAATAAGGATCCTATCATGCTTTTATAAAGTTTAGTATCTACTGATTTAGCTTTCTCATCGCTATCCAATTTTGTTGTAGTACTCATTGGAGTACTTATAGGCTTTGCATCTTCCATGCCAAACTTTTTGATTAAGTCCTTGATGTATTTTGTTTGGTTGATGAAGATGTCTTCCTTGGTTTGTTTGATTTGAAGTCCAAGAACGTAGTTGAGCTTGCCCATCATACTCATCTCGAGTTCTCCCTGCATACACTTAGCAAATTCTTCGTAAAACAACTCATTAGTAGCACCGAATATAATATCATCTACATAAATTTGTACTAAAAGTATGTTATTATTTTTTATTTTGATAAAAAGAGTGGTATCTATTTTTCCTTTTGAGAAACTTTTTTCAATAAAAAAAACTTACTCAATCTTTCATACCAAGCCCTTAGGGCTTGCTTCAAACTATATAAAGCTTTGTCCCGCCCAGATTTTTCGCACTCGAGGAATACTCACACAAGCGGAAAAAATTCTATACTCTATCGTTAGAACTCACCCTCCTAGAAGAATGAGTGTGACTAGGTTTAAATTGAAAATAGATTTAAATAAAGGGCTTTTAGAAAAAAAATTTAGAGTCGCCACCTAACTTGATTAAGGTGAGTTAGGTCACCTAAAAGCTAAGCATAATCCGAAAACTACACTTAGGGTTTTGGAAAAACGATTTTGAAAATACCACCTCAAGAAAGGGTTTTTAAGAAAAACAAGTTGTTTAGCAACCTTTGGAAAACATTTAGCCCTTTTTTGAAAATAACTTCGTTTTTGGTTGTAAGCACCCCATTTTTTACCGCTCGGCAGTCTACGCTCCGTCCAGACTTGTACTCAAGTCAATATGGACATATTCCAATCAAAACCAACTTTCTAAGTCTAAATCCCGTCTGTCCATCGCTTTGCGGGCCCACCAAGCCCTAATAGAGGCAAAATGACCAAAATGCCCTTAGGGGCATTGTCTTTTCCAATTTCAACTCGAACCCCTCTCTCAAGACAGTTGATTCCTCGAGACAGTAAATCTATTCCAAACCAGGCACGTCTTTCCGAAGATGGTAAGTCCCTTTTCTAATTCCAAATCAGACACGTCTTTCTGAAGACGGTAAGTCCCCTTTCCAATTCCAATCCCTCTCTCGAGACAGTTTATTCCTCGAGATGGCTCCAAATCAGGCACGTCTTTCCGAAGACGGTAAGTCCCCTTTCCAATTCCAATCCCTCTCCCGAGACAGTTTATTCCTCGAGACGGTTCCAAATCAGGCACGTCTTTCCGAATACGATAAGTCCCCTTTCCAATTCCAACCCCTCTCTCGAGACAGTTGATTCCTCAAGACGGTAAATCTATTCCAAACCAGGCACGTCTTTCTGAAGATGGTAAGTCCCCTTTCCGATTCCAAATCAGGCACGTCTTTCCAAAGACGATAAGTCCCCTTTCCAATCCCTCTCTCAAGACAGTTTATTCCTCGAGACGGTTCCAAATCAGGCACGTCTTTCTGAAAACTGTAAGTCCCTTTTCCAATCCCTCTCTCGAGACAGTTTATTCCTCAACACGGTTCCAAATCAGGCACATCTTTCAGAAGACGGTAAGTCCCCTTTCCAATCCCTCTCTCAAGACAGTTTATTTCTCGAGACAGTCCAGCATGTTTTTCAAAGAAAATCTCTTCAAAATGGTAAGTCCCTTTAAACCTATCGACCGGGACGAGACTCCAAGTCCCCTAGATGGTAGAACGGTCCACCTTTGGCGCTTGCTAGCCCGCCAATGCAGAAATGTCCGTTTAGGCACGCCTTTCGAGAAAATTGACTTCTAATGCTCTAAGTCTCCCTTAGCAACTTCCCAAGATTAGGCAGTCTTGGAAGTGATCGCGAACCATCAGAGTAGCGAAAATACTCACAAACATCACAACCGTCAGAGTAACAGAAATACTCCCAAACAGGTCGATATAGGGAATAGCCAACAAACCCCTGTGTCATGACGACCGCTATTAGAGTGGCAGAAACACTCAAAACCTAGGTCAACACCAGTGCCTGCTAGCCCACTTCGGTGAAAAATGACCAAACTGCCCCTTGGGCCTTTTTCGAGACTTTCCGGTCAAGATGACCATTTTGCCCCTAGAAATCCGAACGCCCCGAGAACCACACCGGCTCGGGGTATCAAACCGGTAACTTCTTGAGAACGCTTCTTGTAGTGTTCTCAACCTTTCTCTATCTTTCCGGATCATTCCGAGTCAGTTCGGGCAAACCCGGTACAAATGACCATTTTGCCCCTAGTGGGCCGGTCTCCTTTTCTGACCACACCGGCTCTGGGTATCAAATCGGAAACCTTCTGAGACTGCTTTTAATAGTGTTCTCAAACTCCCTATACCTTTCCGGATCATTCCAAGTTAGTTTCGGCAAACCCGGTACAAAATGACCATTTTGCCCTTGGTAGGCCGATCTCCTTTTCCGACCACACCGGCTCTGGGAATCAAACTGACAACCTTTGGGAACATTCTAAATAATGTTTCCAAATCTTGAGTCTTCTTCCGGGACAGTCAGAGTTCGTCCTGGTAGCTTTCCGACCCGATTGACCGTTTTGCCCCTAAAGGCCTGGTCAACCCGTCTGACACATCCTATCCTCATTTTTCAAGTCAAATACCTACAGGACACTATTCTAAGTGTTCCTGCTCTTTTCCAACCTTCCGGGTCATTCCCGGCCTCTTTAAATCGTTCTTGGACTTTCCAGAGTCACTCCTAGTGAAGCCAGACTAAAAATTGCATGGTAGTCACTAGTACAAGCGCCCAAATCTAGTCAAAGATACGTTGTTTGCCGACCTTAAACATTTCCTAAATGGCTGGTGCCGCTAGTAGTGGTGCCAAGCCAAAAAATGGCCTGGCGCCACTCCTAGTGGTGCCAGTGTAATTTTGAGCCTAGCACCACTGCAACAGGCGGCAGTGCATTCCTACCTCTATAAATACAGAGCCTCTTCCAGTGTGAAAGGGGTTCGTAAACTCAATCTAAAAATCCTATATCTTCATATACGGAGCTCGAACACTCCCTAAACCCTAGCCTTCTTTAGGTTTTCCAAGCCCTAGCCACCATACACAAATCCTAATCTCCTATACACTTATACACACCCCCATACACTTATACACTAGCCTCCAACCTTCCTTTAAAGACTTAAAGAGTTGCAATCCGAAGTTTGAAGATTGAAGACAACTCTTGAGGAATGAAGATGAAGATCAAGACAAGACCGAAGACAAGCAAGGCGCACAAAATAAACAAGACATACGGTAGGCTTTCTCTATAAATTTATGCACTCCCCCCTCTCTCTTCTCTCTCCTAACCCACTTGGGTTTTCTCCATTTGAATCCCCCATCTCTTCCCCCCCCCCCTCTTTGCATGCTTGAAATAAGGGGACTCCCGGTCCATGTGTAGGATTAGATTATCGGAGGGTCACAGTGTCAGAGGCTTTCCTTTAGGCTAACCGAAGACCACATGGGTTCGGCCCCCTTGATTATGTGGTGAAGCCTTAACCTTGTATGTTCACGACCCCAAATTTGCATTGTGCATATCATGATCTTGCATCTTCCAAAAATCGTTTTCAAACTCGTTTTCAAAGCTTACATTAAACTTGTTTTCAAAATTGCATCAAAATATCCTTTTTCAAAACATGTTTTCAAAATCACAATCCTAGGGTGATTCTAATTTTTCCATGGCTGGGGTTGATTTAGGAAAGTGTGACATTTAAAGTGACTTTCATGGTGCACATTTTCAAATCTTGTTGTTTTCAAAACCACTTTCTTAAAGTGGTTCTAGCCTTCTTATGGTTAGAATCGCTTTAGGAAAGTGAGATATTTTTATACCTTCTAAAAACTCTCTCTTCAAAAATCTCTTCCTAAAAATCTCTTTTTTCAACATGCTTTTCTAGAACTTTTCCCTTCCAAAGTTGTTTTCAAAAACTCCCTCCAAAAATCTATTTTTCAAAACTCCATTTTTCAACTCCTATTCAAACTCCTTTCCCCAAAATCCACTTTCTAAAAAAGTTCCCTAAAAATCTTTCCTAAAAACTCTTTTTAACAATCTTCTACCAAAAATCTTTCTAAAAAACTCTCTTTCCAAAATCTTCCTTCTAGAAACTCCTCTCTAGGATTTCCTTCTAAAAACTTGTTTCCAAAAACACACTTTCCAAAAATCGCTTTCCTTAGAGCCCAAGTCAAGCCCTAGAACCCACGATTAGGAAACCCTAATTTTCTCTCCAAAAACATGATTTTCAAACTTGCCTTAAAACCTAGGTTTCCAAAACTTCTTCTTTTCACATCCAAACTGTACACATTTCCAAAACCTCTTTTCTACGTCAAAACTATAACCTTCCAAATCTAGAGTTTCTAAAACCTCCCTTCCAAATCCTTGTCAATTCCAATCTTCCCTTTAGGAAACCAAATCTCATCTTTCTTTTAGGAAACCAAATCCAATCTTTCCTTTAGGAAACCAAGTCCAATCTCCCGTTTAGGAAACTAGATCCAATCCTCGGTATTTTAAAACAAAATCAAACCATCTCTTTTAGAAATAAAATCTAATCTGTTCTTTTAGGAAATAGGAGTCCCAATCCTTCCTAATCCAAATTTTTTCTAATTCGAAGCCTTCCTAATCTTCTACTTTCCTAAATCTTAAAATTTCCAAAACTTGAACATAAAAATCTTTCCTAATTTCCTAATTCAACTCTCTCTTAATCTCCTACCTTCCTAAACCGTAAGTTTCCTAAAACTTTCAAATCTTTCCCTAAATATTAAGCTTCCACATTCAACCCTTTCCTAATTCTATCTCCTTCCAAATCCAAGTTTTCAAATCTTTTCTAAACTCAACCTTTCCTAATCTCAAGGTTTTCTAAAACTCAAACTTTAAAACTTTCTAAATCCTAAGCTTTCTAAATTTGAAACTTTCAAACTCAAAAATTTCCTATATCTAAAATTTTCTAAATTTCGAATCTTTCTAAATTCAAAACTTTCTTAAGTTAAATCTTCCTAAACCTCTAACCTTTCTAAATTCTAAACTTTTTTAAACTTCAAATCTTTCTAAATCTAAAACTTTCTAAACTCAAAAATTTTCTACTTTCAAAACTTTCCTATTTCAAAACATTCCAAATTTGAAACTTTCCTATTTTGAAAACTGTCTAAATTCGAAACTTCCTTAAGTCCAAAACTTTCCTAATTCAAAAAATTTTCTAAAACAAAACTTTCCTAATTCCAATTTTTCTCCAATCTTCCAAGTCCAAGTATTCAAGTCAATTCCAATCCTTTTTTTCTAAGTCTCAAGTCTTTCTAGGTTTCCTAAAACCAAGTCTTTCAAGAACCAAATCTTTTTAAATCTTCCAATCAAAGTTCAATCTTCCAATTCCAATCCAAATTCCAATTTCAACTCTTTTCCAACTCAACTTTTCCATTTTCAATTGGACTCTTGTCCGAACTACGACTGACCTAATTCCTCTAAAAGGATACATAAGCAACCCTCATGGGTGTGGTCACAACATTTTTCCAATCTCAAATTTCATAATATTTTTCAAATTTCCAATTCTACATCTTCTTTCAAATCTCCAATTCCATATCTATCTCAAGTTTCCAATTCCAAAAATCTATTTTCAAATCTTTATTTTCAATTTCTAAAACTTTTCAATTTCAATTCTATCTCTTCGAATCTCTTTTCAAATCAAATCAATTTCTTTTCAAATCTTTTTCCAAATCAACTCTCTTCTATTGCACTTGCATATCATGTATCATGTTAGTTTTTGTTCAAACATTGTTTTTCAAAGTGAATAGGATTGGGCATTGGTTAGTTGAAGACTCTCGTAGGTGAATCTAGGATAGATTGACATGTAGGTACTGAAAAGGTGGGGTAGGGTGATGGCTTAGTGCGTCTTCCCTACACGTAACCAACCTCCGAACCTAGAATCACTGTTTTCATAGACCAAAACGGAGTTATTTTTCAAAAAAGGGCTAAATGTTTTCCAAAGGTTGCCAAACAACCTATTTTCTTAAAAACCCTCTCTTGAGTGATATTTTCAAAATCGTTTTCCAAAAACCCTAAGTGTAGTTTTCGGATTATGCTTAGTTTTTAGGTGACCTAACTCACCTTGATTAAGTTAGGTGGTGACTCCAAACTTTTCTAAAAGCCCTTTATTCAAACCAATTTTTAATTTAAACCTAGTCGCACTCATTCTTTTAGGAGGGTGAGTTCTAACAAGAGAGTACAGCATTTTTCCCGCTTGTGTGAGTATTCCTCAAGTGCGAAAAATTTGGGCGCGACAGCTGGCGACTCCGTTGGGGATACTTAGAGGGTTAGGCCGAAGTCATGTCTCTTTACTCTTCACCCATGTAGAGTCTTCAATTAATTGGGTTCAATCCTATTCATTTTAAATTTTCAAAATTGTTTTCAAAGAAAAAAACATGCATTTATTTATATTATCTTGTATTATGTTTGTCATCTACATACTAACACTTGCATCTTTGTTTTGTAGGTACACATTTTGTTTAAATTTTATTAACTACTATGCATGAATGTGATGAACAGGATGAATGGGTTGTTGGGCTCTTTCCTCCACTTTTAAAAATCACACACACACTGCATGTGCATCTGCATTCTATATACTTGCATTATTACCCTGATGTGACATTTCTAGTTAGAAAGGGTGAACGGTATATTGGTTATGGGCAAGATGTTGTATTAGTTTATTCGCCTACTGCCTCTTGATGGTTCCCCCGCTCGGATCACCAACCGATCATCGCACTACCTCAGAGAGTGGGCCTAGGTTTAAAGATCCGGGGATCGAGCCTTTTTAGAACGCATTAGTCAACCCTCAACCTCATACTCATATAGACACCATGCATAGCCAAACCTCTGCTGGATTTATGACACGAGCACTGTTTTCAAAACCACGGAGGAAAGGGCGACTGCTCTTACTTTCATTTATACCTACTTATGCCTGTTGTTATACTGACTGTATTCATACTGTTATAATGACTGTCTAACTACTCATGCATACACGTTTATCTCGCTCTTGCATTTTCTCTCCTTATACACTTTGCATATCCATGTTCATGCATTCAATATCCCCTGTCAAGACAAGAGTTCCAAGTAACTCAAGTCACTGCATTTTCATACATATGATTAACCAAGGTCACTCTCCCTTGCATTAAACCTACCCAAACCCTAAGGGTTCCCACGTAACCCTAAGGGATAATTACATGCATCTCAAGTCATTCCATAAGAGGGGCCCCAATCCCTCTATGCCCACAAAGATAGGGTTGCCAAGAAGACAAGGGGTAACCAATCAACAAGGTCTCTCAGCGACCTCCCCGACATCAAATCCAATGAAGGAGAATCCGAAGACTCAAGAGTAGTTTAGGTTTTTCCTTTGTAAAACTAGATAGGTGGAAGTCCCAAGGAAAATTTTCCCTTCCCCCTATTAAAATGTATTTCATTTCTTTTGTAGCTTAAATCCAAAGTTAAATGTATTTTCTTTATTTTTTGCGAATGAATGGATGGATGAATGCATGACTAGCCGAAGGTTCCCGCGTGACGGTAAAGTATCTACATACAGGGGCAAATCCCCTATCTCCAAAAGCGTGCTGAACACATCATGATTAGTTTCTCTCTCAAGTAAGGGCATCCCTAGGACATGCATTGCATAGAAATCTTCAAATCAAGGCACTAACTCTTCTCTTGTTTCTTGTTTTCTATCCTCCCCCTCCTCATCTCCAAGTACTAAGAGAACCGAAGACAAAAGCAAGATAAGAAAGGGGGTTTTCTCAATCACTCACTTATTATCATCATATTGCTTACATGTTCACTTCTTTTATTGCTCATGCATCCACATCTATTCCAAGACAAGAGTTCCAAGAAAGTCAAGTCATTTCATTCTCATACATCTAATCAACCGTAAAGAGAAAGGAGCAATCCAATCTCATGTTAATCGAACCTACCAAAACTCCTAAGGGTTCCTTAATCCTAAGGATTCATGGCATGCATAGAATCATATCTCGAGAGAGGCACAAATCTCTCTCAGTCCATAGAGGCGGGATTGCCCAAATAAGGAAACATTAACCGACCCACGCCGAAGAGGTATTGTAATGCATAATAGGGGTAAAACCCCACCTCCTAAATGGACTTGTCATCATGCCTAGATTCCCTCAAATAAGGGACCTCCATAGGACACGCATCGCATAGAACTTCCAACTCCACATGCTAATTATATTTCATTTTTCTTTTCCTTTTTCAGGTCAAAGAGCACATCCGAATGCATGAAAACCCCTCTAGCATCATGCCTAATTCAAACCTATGCAAGGATAAGCCCAGCTATTGAAGGAGGCCGAACCTACATGAAGGAATAAAAGAATCAACCATCCATCCGCAAGACATTACCCCTATGCAACTACCCTCGTGCCATGCCAAGACAATCACTATCCATGCAGAAGAGGACCTCACCATTTGCGAAGTCTTATCAGATCCGTGCATTGCAACAACACATCCCTTAACTTCCAAATGCATGACAAATGTCGTGAACTCGCCCTCCGATGAATGAAGCACCAGAGTTTGATGGAGTCCCAAAACCCTATCGAGGGTTATCACCAAAAGACCCACAAGAAAAGGGAGGTTTTCATAAAATGCGTCTGTTTCCTTTTTCTCTGTCTATTTTTCTTGCATATCGTATTTAAATAAACACACATGCTATGTATTCATGAGTTGAAATGAGAAAAATGAAGTTTCCGGTTCATCCCCTTTGTCTTATACTCTAGTGGACGTTTTTTTTTTTTTTTTTTTAGTTTTAGGGATTCTTCTCTATTTGGTAAATGACTCAATTTAAGGGATGAGATTGCATGGGCAACCTATTCAAAAGGGGGCTAAAACCTTAGAGAGATAAAGAGAGAGTGAGAGATAGGAAAGAGATAGTGTGGAGTTTATTGAAAAGGCAACACTTGCATGATATCCTGGATAGGTGATGGGTAGCTGAGTACTCAAAATGATGAGGAGCCATTGTTCTGTTTACCCCAAATAAACACTATCCTTTGCTCAGCCCACTAAAGTCGTTAGTGATCTCTTTTCAGATATCCCCGAACCTATAACCATCCCCCACATTGGGGTAAGCACAAAATAGTTGATTTGATAGAACATAAACGGGTTCACTGACAGAAACACATCATCCCTAGGAATATTGTCTAAATTTTGTACTAAGGCTTTATGGACTAAGCAATTTAATTTGAAATGATTAGAGGCCCTCAATTCTGCTACCATACACAAAAATAACCCCTTTGCTTAACCCAGTAGTGCCTCGTAGAAAGCAGAAGATTTTTTGTCAACCCCAATCCGAAACCATCCCCCCACACTGGGGCAGATAGGCAGCAAAACATCTGACAGAGAACGTCATCGACCATCAAGCTAAAGTAACGTGAAGGCTCTATGGATCAAGCAATCTTGTTCGAAATGAAGAAAGGCCCTCATTTCATTTCCCATACAATTAAAAGCAACCCTTGTCAAACCTATTGAACCGGTTACCTTTCCTTTTTAAGAAAACAACCCAACCTAGGGATCACTCTCCACAATGGGTTAAATCGAAATGTTAAAGAAAGGATTTGAGCAAAAGAAGTTGTAGAAATGTTCAAAAAAAGGGGCATATCAGAGAAAAGATTGAAAAAGAATCATGTTTGTGCTATCTTGAAAAGCATATAGGAAAGACAGAAGTCAAAAAAAAAAAAAAAAAAAAAAGGGAAATGAAGGGGCAACTCCATTAGAAGGTCAAGGATCAAACTACAAGAAAGGTGAGCTTCTTGAAGAATATAGTTATTCAAAGGTGATCCTAGGTAACAAAGAAGCCCAGTAGAAGTAATAGGTTCGAGCCTTTTCCCCTTTCTTGTAAACCCCCGAACCGTGGCCTACGTTACGACCCTGTTAAAGTCCTCTCTGATTGAAAAAAAGATTGCTTGATCTAAATGAGCCAGACATGTTGCTGAAGCTAGAGGAGGATATCAGGGTACGAAATCCTGCTGGAAGACCAACCAAGGATGGTGTGGATCTAAACCCCACTAGAAACAATATCAAATTTGAGCCTACATATCCTATTCATTCATAAACCCCTTAACCTAGCCTACATTACAATCCAAATTAAAGTCCTCTCTGATCAAAGAAAATTGCTCAGTCCAAATAAGCCTGAACTATACCAAGACAACTAGGATGAGAAAGGAAGGAATGTAAGGGGCAATCTCGTGCTCCAAGGTATGCTCAAATGGTTTTGGTTTAAACAACCCACTAAAAGAAGATCTTTGAGCCTAAATATCCCTTTGTTTCTTACAACCCCTAAACCCAGCCTACATTACGGTCCTAAAAGAAGTCTTCTCGGATTGAGGGCTTAGCTGATTATCTCTCTGCGAAGGGCATAGTTGTCGCTCTAGCTATGGTGGCATTTTGGAAATCAAAGAGAGAAAACCAAGTGAGATCAGAAAAACCCCAAACAGTAACCCTATAAAAAGTAGGGATAGGATAGCAAACCAAAAGTTCAAGATCCCTGGAGAATGAAGCAAATGCTATCACACCCCAATGAGAATGAGACAAAACTAAATGGGGCAGAATCCTACAAAGGAATAGAATCCTGAGAGTATGGGCCTAAGGGGGCAATCCTGGGGTTTTCTTTGTAAATAGTTTATATACATATAGTACTAATGCATCCATGACATGTATAACCTGTAAATCCATTTAGATTCCTGCGAAGTTTGTAACTATTCATGCATTCAGCTGCATTCCTGCATGAACCTATTCATTTGTAAGGAAGTAGGTCATGCATTTAATTCAATTCTTACATAAATCTGTGCATTCATCACCAAAAAAAAAAAAGGGACATTGCATTTAATTCTATTCATGTATGTGCATTATCCAAAAGTATAACATGCATTCATTTCCACTTTTGTGTGAACCTGTGCATTCATAAAATAAAAAAAGTAGGATATGCATTCGATTCAATTATTAAATAAACATGTGCATTCATAAAAAATAGATCATGTATTTAATCCCATATACAATCATCATAAAAAAACGATGACACCCTTTACCGGGGCATTTTTAAACTATTTTTGCACAAAAACTCTCTCTATGTCTTTCTCTCTCTCTCAAATAGGAAACAGTGAACAACGCAAAACATAAAAAGGTACTGGCACACACCTCAGAAAGTTTAGATTTTCATAACCGACAAGAAACAAAGAATGGGGCAATGACCCACCCTCGACTTCCCCAATCGAACGACTTCGAAAGAGGGATAGTGAATAAGTGTCCGATCACTCAAAGCTGGAATAATGAAGCACATCCCCAACAATGAGCATCGACTCCCTGCCAAAGTCTAGTAAGGCTTACGAAGGTCTGTCCCACAACCATTGGAGCATATGAGTGTCCTTCACAAATCCTAGCAAGCAACGCACCAAATCAACGGCCGACCAAGTCATCCCCTCGTGGAAACATCAACAAGTTCAAGAGAAACACAGCTAGGGCTATCATGGAGAAATGGACGAATGTCAATCCCTTAAATGAGCTCTCCTATGCGTTGCAAACTCAGAATGTGAGAACAAGAGCTTCACTAGGACATAAGAAAACTAGGGGCAGGAGATTAGAAGAAAGGACTGCACACGAAATCCAAGCTGAGACAAGACAACTATGATGCGACCATAAGGAAAAATGGGTCCCATAATGCTAGCCAAATCTTCTCGAAGATTTAGGAGAAAACCATACTCGTGATCAGAGGGAGCGAGCTCATGGAAGAAAGACAAGTCAGGTTGCCAAAAGGGAACCACTGCCGAAAATAAGCTGCGCCAATAGGAGAGATGCCATGAAACAAAAGAATCGGTGAAAAATGTCTTACTCACGTGGAAGATATTCGTCGGCAGTCTACGCTCCGTCCAGACTTGTACTCAAGTCAATATAGACGTATTCCAATCAAAACAAACTTTCTAAGTCTAAATCCCATCTGTCCATCGCTTCACGGGCCCACAGGCCCTAATACAGGCAAAATGACCAAAATGCCCTCAGGGGCATTGTCTTTTCCAATTCCAACTCTAACCCCTCTCTCGAGACAGTTGATTCCTCAAGACGGTAAATGTATTCCAAACCAAGCACGTCTTTCCAAAGATGGTAAGTCTCCTTTCTAATTCCAAATCAGGCACGTCTTTTCAAAGATGGTAAGTCCCCTTTCCAATTCCAATCCCTCTCTCGAGACAGTTTATTCCTCGAGACGGTTCCAAATCAGGCACGTCTTTTCGAAGATGGTAAATCTCCTTTCCAATTCCAATCCCTCTCTCGAGACAGTTTATTCCTCGAGACGATTCCAAATCAGGCACGTCTTTCCGAAGACGATAAGTCCCCTTTCCAATTCCAATCCCTCTCTCGAGACAGTTTATTCCTCGAGACGGTTCCAAATCAGGCACGTCTTTCCGAAAACGATAAGTCCCCTTTCCAATTTCAACCCCTCTCTCGAGACAATTAATTCCTTAAGATGGTAAATCTATTCCAAACCAGACACGTCTTTCCGAAGACGGTAAGTCCCCTTTCCAATTCCAAATCAGACACGTCTTTTCGAAGACAGTAAGTCCCCTTTCCAATCCCTTTTTCGAGACAGTTTATTCCTCGAGACGATTCCAAATCAGGCACGTCTTTCCGAAGATGGTAAGTCCCTTTTCCAATCCCTCTCTTGAGACAGTTTATTCCTCGAGACGATTCCAAATCAAGCACGTCTTTCCAAAGACACTAAGTCCCCTTTCCAATCCCTCTCTCGAGACAGTTTATTCCTCGAGACGGTCCGGCATGTTTTTCAAAGAAAATCTCTTCGAAATGGTAAGTCCCTTTAAACCTGTTGACCGGGACGAGACCCCAAGTCCCGTAGATGGTAGAGCGGTCCACCTTTGGCGCCTGCAAGCCCACCAATGCAGAAATATCCTTTTAGGCACGCCTTCTGAGAAAATTAACTTCTCAGGCGCTAAGTCCCCTTTAGCAGCTTCCTGAGATCAGCCAGTCTCGGGAATGATCGCGAACCGTCAGAGTTGCGGAAATACTCGCAAACAGGTCGATATAGGGAATTGCCAACAAACCCCTGTGTCACGACGACCGCTGTCAGAGTGACAGAAACACTCAAAACCCAGGTCAACATAGTGCCTACTATCCCACTTCGGTGAAAAATGACCAAACTGCCCCTTGGGCCTTTCCCGAGACTTTCTGGTTAAGATGACCATTTTGCCCCTAGGCATCCGAACGCCCCGGGAACCACACTGGCTCTGGGTAGCAAACCGGTAACTTTTCGAGAATGCTTCTTATAGTGTTCTCAGCCTTCCTCTATCTTTCTGGATCATTCCGAGTCAGTTCCGGCAAACCTGGTACAAAATGACCATTTTGCCCCTAGTGGGCCGGTCTCCTTTTCCGACCACACCGACTCTGGGTATCAAACCGGTAACCTTCTAAGACTGCTTTTCATAGTGTTCTCAACCTCCCTATACCTTTCTGGATCATTCCAAGTCAGTTTCGGCAAACCCGGTACAAAATGACTGTCTTGCCCCTAGTGGGCCGGTCTCCTTTTCCGACCACACCGGCTCTGGGAATCAAACCGGCAACCTTTGGGAACATTCTGAATAACGTTTTCAAATCTCGAGTCTTCTTCCGGGACAGACCGAGTTCGTCTCGGTAGCTTTCCGACCTGATTGACCGTTTTGCCCCTAAAGGCCCAGTCAACCCTTCTGACACATCCTATCCTCATTTTTCAAGTCAAATACCTACGGGACACTATTCTAAGTGTTTCTGCTCTTTTCCAGCCTTTTGGGTCATTCCCGGCCTCTTCAAATCGTTCCAGGACTTTCCGGAGTCACTCCTAGTGAAGCTAGGCTAAAAATTGCATGGTAGTCACTAGTACAGGTGCCCAAATCCAGTCAAAGATACGTTGCTTGCCAACCTTAAATATTTCCTAAATGGCTGTCCAGTCAAAGATACGTTGCTTGTCAACCTTAAATACCTAGCTCCACTCTTAGTAGCGCTAGTGTAATTTTTGGCCTGATGCCATTGCAACAGGCGTCAGTGCTTTCCTACCTCTATAAATACCGAGCTTCTTCCAACTTGAAAGGGGTCCAAAAACTCAATCTAAAAATCCTATATTTTGATATACAGAGCTCGAACACTCCCTAAACCCTAGCCTTCTTTATGTTCTCCAAGCCCTAGCCATCATACACTAACCCCAATCTCCTATACACTAGTACACACCCCCATACACTTATACACTAGCCTCCAACCCTCCTTTGAAGACTTGAAGAGCTACAATCTAAAGTTTGGAGATTGAAGACAACTCTTGAAGATTTAAGATGAAGATCAAGACAAAGACTGAAGACAAGCATGGTGCGCAAAATAAACAAGACATACGGTAGGCTTTCTCTTTAAATTTCTGCACTTCCCCCTCTCTCTTCTCTCTCCTAACCCACTTGGGTTTTCTCTATTTTAATCCCCCATCTCCTTCCCCTCCCCCCCCCCCCCCTCTTTGCATGCTTGAAACAAGGGGACTCCCGGTTCATGTGTAGGATTACACTATTGGAGGGTCACCGTGTAGGGGGCTTTCCTTTAGGCTAACCGGAGACCACATGGATTCGGCCCCTTTGATTATGTGGTGAAGCCTTAACCTTGTATGTTCACAACCCCAAATTTGCATTATACATATCATGATCTTGCATCTTCCAAACACCGTTTTCAAACTCGTTTTCAAAGCTTACATTAAACTCGTTTTCAAAATTGCATCAAAATCTCCTTTTTCAAAACATGTTTTCAAAATCACAATCCTAGGGTGATTCTAGCTTTTCCATGACTAGGGTTGCTTTAGGAATGTGTTACATTTAACGTGACTTTCATGGTCCACATTTTCAAATCTTGTTGTTTTCAGAACCACTTTCTTAAAGTGGTTCTAGCCTTCTTATGGTTAGAATCGCTTTAGGAAAATGAGATATTTTTATACCTTCTAAAAACTCTCTCTTCAAAAATCTCTTCCTAAAATTCTCTTTTTTCAACATGCTTTTCTAGAACTTATCCTTTCCAAAGTTGTTTTCAAAAACTCCGTCCAAAAATCTATTTTTCAAAACTCCCTTTTTCAACTCGCTTTCAAACTCCTCTCCCCAAAATCCACTTTCTAAAAACGTTCCCTAAAAATCTTTCCTAAAAACTCTCTTCAACAATCTTCTACCAAAAATCTTTCTAAAAAACTCTCTTTCCAAAATCTTCCTTCTAGAAACTCCTCTTTAGGATTTCCTTCCAAAAACTTGTTTCCAAAAACACACTTTCCAAAAATCACTTTCCTTAGAGCCCAAGTCAAGCCCTAGAACTCACGATTAGGAAACCCTAATTTTCTTTCCAAAAACATGGTTTTCAAACTTGCCTTAAAACCTAGGTTTCCAAAACCTCTTGTTTTCACATCCAAACTATACACATTTCCAAAACCTCTTTTCTACGTCAAAAGTATAGCCTTCCAAATCTAGGGTTTCTAAAACCTCCCCTTCCAAATCCTTGTCAATTCCAATCTTCCCTTTAGGAAACCGAATCCCATCTTTCCTTTAGGAAACCAAATCCAATCTCCCCTTTAGGAAACCAAGTCCAATCTCCCGTTTAGAAAACTAGATCCAATCCTCCGTTTTTGGAAACAAAATCAAATCTTCTCTTTTAGAAACAAAATCTCATCCCTTGTTTTAGGAAATAGGAATCTCAATCCTTCCTAATCCAAATCTTTCCTAATTCGAAGCCTTCCTAATCTTCTACTTTCCTAAATCTTAAAATTTCCAAAACTTGAATATAAAAATCTTTCCTAATTTCCTAATTCAACTCTCTCTTAAACTTTCTACATTCGAAACTTCCTTAAGTCCAAAACTTCCCTAATTCAAAAATTTCCTCAAACGAAACTTTCCTAATTCGAACCTTTCCTAATTCCAATTTTTCTCCAATCTTCCAAGTCCAAGTATTCAAGTCAATTCTTCTCCAAAATCTTTTCAAGTCAAATCCAATCCTTCTTTTCTAAGTCTCAAGTCTTTCTAGGTTTCCTAAAACCAAGTCTTTCAAGAACCAAATCTTTTCAAATCTTCCAATCAAAGTTCAATCTTCCAATTCCAATCAAAATTCCAATTTCAACTCTTTTCCAAATCAACTCTTCCATTTTCAATCGAACTCTTATCCGAACTACGACTGACTTGATTCCTCTAAAAAGATACGTAGGCAATCCTCATGGGTGCGGTCACAACATTTTTCCAATCTCAAATTTCACAACATTTTTCAAATTTCCAATTCTACAACTTCTTTCAAATCTCCAATTCCATATCTATCTCAAGTTTCCAATTCCAAAAATCTATTTTCAAATCTTTATTTTCAATTTCTAAAACCTTCCAATTGCAATTCTATCTCTTCAAATCTCTTTTCAAATCAAATCAATTTCTTTTCAAATCTTTTTCCAAATCAACTCTCTTCTATTGCACTTGCATATCATGCATCATGTTAGTTTTTGTTCAAACATTATTTTTCAAAGTGAATAGGATTGGGCATTGGTTAGTTGAAGACTCTCATAGGTGAATCTAGGGTAGATTGACATGTAGGTACCGAAAGGGCGGGGTAGAGTGATGACTTAGTGCATCTTCCCTACACGTAACCAACCTCCAAACCTAGAATCACTGTTTTCATAGACCAAAACGGAGTTATTTTTCAAAAAAGGGGTAAATGTTTTTCAAAATTTGCCAAACAACCTATTTTTTCTTAAAAACCCTCTCTTGAGGAGATATTTTATAAATCGTTTTCCAAGAACCCTAAGTGTAGTTTTCAGATTATGCTTAGTTTTTAGGTGACCTAACTCACCTTGATCAAGTTAGGTGGCGACTCCAAACGTTTTCTAAAAGCCCTTTATTCAAATCAATTTTCAATTCAAACCTAGTCACACTAGTTCTTTTAGGAGGGTGAGTTCTAACGAGAGAGTACAGCATTTTTCCCGCTTGTGTGAGTATTCCTCGAGTGCGAAAAATTTGGGCGCGACATTGGTCTATGAAAACAGTGATCCTAGGTTCAGAGGTTGGTTACGTGTAGGGAAAACGCACTAAGCCATCACCCTACCCCGCCCTTTCGGTACCTACATGTCAATCTACCCTAGATTCACCTATGAGAGTCTTCAACTAATTAATGTTCAATCCTATCCACTTTATAAAACAATGTTTAAAAAAAAAAAAACATGATGCATGATATGTAAGTGCAAGAAAAGAGAATTGAAAAATAAATTTGGAAAGAAATTGATTTGATTTTAGAAGAGAAATTTGAAAGGATAGATTTGAAATTGAAAAGTTTTAAAAATTGAAAATTAAGATTTTGAAAATAGATTTTTGGAAATAGAAACTTGAAAAATGTGGAATTGGAGATTTGAAGAAAATTGCAGAATTGGAAATTTGAAGAAGATTGTGGAAACAGAAGTTTGAAAAATGTTGTAGAATTTGAGATTTGAAAAATGTGGTGACCGCACCCATGAGGGTTGCCTACGTATCCTTTTGGAGGAATCAGGTCAGTCGTAGTTCGAACAAGAGTCTGATAGAAAATAGAAGAGTTGATTTGGAAAAGAGTTAAAATTGGAACTTGGATTTGATTTGAACTTAGAATAGAAGATTGGAAATTGGAATTGAAGGATTAGGAAATTGATTTGGAAAGATTGATGTTTAGGAAACCTAGATTTAGGAAGATATGATTTAGGAAAGACTTGAAATTAAGAAAGATTAAACTCGAATGTTGGACTTGGAAGATTGGAGAAAAATTGAAATTAAGAAAAGTTCGAATTAGGAAAGTGTCATTTTAGGAAAGTTTCAATTTAAGAAAGTTTTGGAATTAGGAAAGTTTTCGGATTTAGACAATTTTTGACTTAAGAAAGATTTCAATTTAGGAAAGATGTCAATTTAGGAAAATTTCAACTTAGGAAAGCTTTAAGTTTAGGAAAGTTTTGAAATTGGAAAATTTTATTTTAAGAAAGGTTTTGAAATAGGAAAGTGTTGAATTTAGAAAGGTTTTGAATTAGGAAAAGTTTAGTTTAAGGAAGGTTTAGAATTTGGAAAGTTTCAACTTAAGAAAATTTTGAATTTGGAAAGTTTAGAATTTTTGGAAGATTCAAAGTTGGAGTTTTAGAAAGATTTGAAAATCTAGATTTGGGAGTTAAAGTTTGGAAAGGATGTGGAATTAAGAAAGGTTGGAATGAGGAAAGGTTTAGACTTTAAAAGATTTAAAGTTTAGAAAAGTTTAGAACTTAGAAAATTTTTGAAGTTTAAGAAGATTTAACTTAAAAAAGTTTTGAATTTAGAAAGCTTTGGATTTAGAAAGATTTAAAATTTAGAAAGTTTAAGATTTAGAAAGTTTTAGAGTTTGAGTTTTAGAAAATCTTGAGATTAGGAAAGGTTTGAGTTTAAGAAAGATTTGAAAACTTAGATTTGGAAAGTTAAGATTTGAAAAGGGGTAGAATTAGGAAATGGTTGAATTATGAAAGATGTGAAAATTGAGTTTTAAAATTTAGGAAAGATTTTGATGTTTAAGTTTTGAAAACTTAAGATTTAGAAAAGTAGAAGATTAGGAAGGATTTGAATTGGGAAAGATTTGGACTAGGAAGAGATTGGATTTTGTTTCTGAAAAGAAAAAAATTTGATTTTGTTCCCAAAAATGGAGGATTGGATCTAGTTTCCTAAACAGGAGATTGGATTTAGTTTTCTAGAGGGAAGATTTGATTTGACAAGGATTTGGAAAAGGAAGTTTTAAAAACCCTAGATTTGGAAGTGTATAGTTTTGACATAGAAAATAGGTTTTCGAGATATGTATAGTTTTGATGTAGAAAATAAGAGATTTTGGAAACCTAGGTTTTTAGGCAAGTTTGAAAACCAAGTTTTTGGAAAGAAAATTAGGATCTCCTAATCGTGGCTCTAGGGTTTGACTTGGGCTCTAAGAAAATGAATTTTTGGAAAGTGTGTTTTTGGAAACAAAGATTTTTAGAATGGAATCCTAGAGAGAAATTTCTAGAATGAAGATTTTGGGAAGAGAGTTTTTAGAAAGATTTTTTAAAAAAGATTGTTGGAGAGAGTTTTTAGAAAAGAGATTTGGGGAGCGTTTTTTGGAAAGTGAATTTTTAGGAGAGTATTTTGGAAAGCAATTTAAAAGGAGAAATTTTAGAAAATAGATTTTTGGAGGAGTTTTTAGAAAATAATTTTGGAAAGAAGAGTTTTTGGAAAGCATGTTGAAAAAGGAGGTTTTAGAAAAAGAGAGTTTTTTCAAAAGTATAAAAACGTCTCACTTTCCTAAAGTGATTCTAACCATAAGAAGACTAGAACCACTTTAAGAAAGTGGTTTTGAAAACAACAAGGACTTGAAAATATGGACCATATTGGTCACTTTAAATATAGCACTTTTCTAAAGCAACCCTAGCCATGGAAAGGCTAGAATCACCCTAGGATTGTGATTTTGAAAATAAGTTTTGAAAAGAAAAATTTTGATACAATTTTGAAAACAAGTTTAAAAATGATTTTGAAAACGACTTTTGGAAGAGTGCAAGAATCATGATATGCACAATACAAATTTGGAGTCGGGAACATACAAGGTTAAGGCTTCACCACATAATCAAGGGGGCCGAAACCACGTGGTCTCCGGTTAGACTAAAAGAAAGCCCTCGACACGGTGACCCTCCAATAGTCTAATCCTACAGATGGACCGAAAGTCTCTTTATTTCAAGCATGCAAAGAAAGGGGGGCAAAGAGATGGGGGATTAAAATAGAGAAAATCCAAGTGGATTAGGAGAGAGAAGAGAGAGGGGGAAGTGCAAAAATTTAAATAGAAAGCCTACCTTGTCTTGTTTATTTCACTTTGCTTTCCGCGCCTTGCTTCAATCTTCACTTGAATCTTTAAGAATTCGTCTTCAATCTTCAAACCTTCATATTGCAGCCCTTCAAGTCTTCAAAGGAGGGTTGGAGGCTAGTGTATAAGTATATGAGAGTGTATAGGAGGCTAGGGTTTAGTGTATGGTGGCTAAGGTTTGGAAAACCTAGAGAAACCAGGGTTTTGGGAGTGTATGAGCTCTGTATATCGAGAATTAGGGTTTTTAGATTAAGTTTGTAGACCCCTTTCACACTAGAAAAGGCTCTGTATTTATAGAGATGGGATAGACCTGGCGCCTATTGTAGTGGCGCCAGGCCAAAAGTCCTCTTGGCGCCACTAGGAATAGCGCCAGGCCAATTCCTGGCCTGGCACCACTGCTAGTGGCACCAGCCAGTTAGGAAAGTTTGTTAAGTTGGCAAGCAACGTATCTTTGGAAGATTTGGGTGCCTATACTAGTGACTACCATGCAATTTTTAGCCTAACTTCATTAGGAGTGACTCCGGAAAGGCTGGGAATGATTTGAAGAGGCCGAGAATGACCCAAAGAGCCAGAAAAGGGCAGGAACATTTAGAATAGTGTCCCAGAGATATTTGACTTGAAAAATGAGGATAGGATATGTCGAAAAGATTGACCGGGCCGTTAGGGGCAAAACGGTCAATCAAGCTGGAAAGCTGTTGGGACGGACCTGGAATGTCCCGAAAAAAGACTCGAGATTTGAAAACATTATTCAGAATATTTTCAAAGGCTTTCCGGTTTGATACCCAGAGCCGGTGTGGTTGGAAAAGGCGACTAGCCCTCTAGGGGCAAAACGGTCATTTTGTACCAGGTTTGCCGGAACTGACTCAGAATGATTCGGAAAGATAAAGAAAGGCTGAGAACACTATAAGAAGCATTCTCAGGAGGCTACCGGTTTGGATAACTAGGGTCGGTGTGGTTCCCGGGGCATTCAAATGCCTAGGGGCAAAATGGTCATCTTGACCGGAAAGTCTCGAAATTGGCCCGAAACTGACTAGAAGGCATTTAATCATGTCGGATTACCTTTAAGACAATCTTGGAAGGTTGGACTTACGGTTCTGAGGATTCAAATGTGTTCTCAAAAAACGTGCCGAAAAATGGCCCTAGGGACAGTTTTGTCATTTTTCACCAAAATGGGCTAGCAGGCACTGCTGTTGACCTGGGTTTTGAGTGTTTCTGCCACTCCGACGGAAGTCACGTGATATAGGGGTTTGTTGGCAATTCCCTATATCGACCTATTTGCGAGTATTTTCGCTACTCTAACGGTTGCGATGTTTGCGAGTATTTCCGCTACTCTAACAGTTCAAAGAGATTTTCTTCGCAAACGTGCCGGACCGTCTCAAGGAATCAACTTTCTTGAGAGAAGGATTGGAATTGGAATTAGAATTGGAAAGGGGACTTACCGTCTTCAAAAAGATGTGCCTGATTTGGAATTGAAAAGGAGACTTACCGTCTTTAGAAAGACGTGCCTATTGGAATTGGAAAGGGGACTTACGGTCTTCAAAAAGACATGCCTAATTTGGAATTGAAAAGGGGACTTACCGTCTTTGGAAAAACGTGCCTGATTTGGAATTAGAAAAGATAGTGCCCTTTAGGGCATTTTGGTCATTTTGCTTCTATATGGGCCCGGTGGGCCCGTGAAGGGATGAATAGACAGGATTTGGACTTAGAGAGTTGATTTGACTCGGAATATATCCATATTGACTTGACTACAAGTCTGGACGGACCGTAGACTGCCGGACGGTCAAAAATGGGGTGCTTACAAGCTTTTGTTAGTTTGAAAACATGGTTAAGAAATTTTGGATCTTTAAAACCAGAGGGTTGTTTAACAAAAACTTCTTTGGTGATAAAACCATTTAATAAAGCACTTTTAACATCTATTTGATATAATTTGAAATCTTTAAAGCAAGCAAATGCAAGTAACAATCTAATGGCTTCTAATCTAGCTACCGAAGCATATGTTTCATCAAAATCAATCCCTTCCTCTTGGCTATAACCTTGAGCAACAAGTCTTGCCTTGTTCCTCACAACAACTCTGAACTCGGCCATTTTATTTCTAAAGACCTATTTAGTTCCAATGACAGGATGATCATTAGGTCTAGGAACAAGATACCATACCTCTTTCCTTTCAAATTGGTTCAATTCTTCTTGCATTGTATTAATCCAAAACTCATTATTTTTAGCATTATCAAAACATTTAGGCTCTATTTGTGATAAAAATGTAAGATGATTGCATATATTTTTTATAGAGGATCAAGTTCTTAGTTATTGTCAAGGATTACCTAGGATTTGTTCCGTAGGATGGTTATGCACAAACTTTCATTCCTTAGGTAAACCTTCATTAATATCTTACTGGCTTGTAAGAACTTCTTGTACTTCTCTCTCTTTTTGAGATTCTTCATTTGAGCTTGGTTGATTGTCCAGCTTTTCCATGCCTGTCTCTTCCTCATCTACATCATCACTTACAACATTCTTTGAAAAAGAGTTATATTCATCAAAAGTGACATGGACTGATTCTTCAGCCATTAGAGTCCTCTTATTAAAGACTCTATAAGCCTTGCTATGTGTTAAATATCCAAGAAATGCACCCTCGTCAGATTTTGCTTCAAACTTGCCAGGGTTGTCTTTATTGTTATTCAATACAAATCATTTGCATCCAAAGGCTCTAAAGTATGAGACATTTAATTTCTTATCTTTCCAAAGTTCATAAGGGGTTTTGTTCAAAATTTTTTTAAATAAAATTTGATTCAAAATGTAACAAGCTATGTCAATAGCTTCAGCCCAAAAATATTTTGGTAAACTATTTTCACAAAGCATGTGTAAGCACCCCATTTTTGACCGCTCGGCAGTCTACACTCCGTCCAGACTTGTTTTCAAGTCATTGTGGGCATATTCCTATCGAATCCAATTCTCTAGGTCCAAATTCCGTTTTTCTATCGCTTTGCGGGCTTGTCAGGCCCAAATAGAGGCAAAATGACTAAAAGGCCCTTAGGGGCATTGTCCTTTCCTTTCCTTTCCAATCCCACTCTCGAGACAGTTTATTCCTCGAGACGGCTTCAACTCAGGCACGTCTCTTCGGATACGGTAAGACCCCTTTCCAATCCCACTCTCGAGACAGTTTATTCCTCGAAACGGTTCCAATCCAGGCGCGTCTCTTCAGAGACGATAAGTCCCCTTTCCAATCCCTCTCTCGAGACAGTTTATTCCTCGAGACGGTTCCAATCCAGGCGCGTCTCTTCAGAGACAATAAGTCCCCTTTCCAATCCCTCTCTCGAGACAGTTTATTCCTCGAGACGGTCTGAGTAGCGAAACTACTCACAAAACCGTTAGAGTAGCGGAAATACTCACAAATAGGTCAATATAGGGAATTGCTAACAAACCCCTGTGTCACGACGACCGCCGTTAGAGTGGCGAAAACACTGAAAATCTAGGTCAACACCAGTGTTTGTTAGCCCACTTCGGTGAAAAATGACCAAACTGCCCTTTGAACCTTTTCCGAGACTTTCCGGTCAAGATGACCATTTTGCCCCTAGGCATCCAAATGCCCCGGGAACCACACCGACTCTAGGTATCAAACCGGTAACCCTCTGAGATTACTTCTTATTGTATTCTCAACCTTCCTTTACCTTTCTGGATCATTTCGAGTCAGTTCCGGCCAACCCGGTACAAAATGACCGTTCTGCCGCTGGAGGGCCGGTCTCCTTCTTCGACCACACCGGCTCTGGGTATCAAACCGGTAATTTCCCGAGAATACTTTTTATAGTGTTCTCAACCTCCTTTTACCTTTCCGGATCATTCCGAGTCAGTTCCGGCAAACCCGGTACAAAATGACCGTTTTGCTCTTGGTCGGCCGGTCTCCTTTTCCGACCATGCCGGCTTTGGGAATCAAACCAGCAACCTCTGGGAACATTCTAAATAATGTTTCCAGATCCCAAGTCTTCTTTCGGGACAATCCGAGTTCGCCCCGGTAACTTCCTAGTCCGATTGACCGTTTTGCCCCTAAAGGCCCGGTGAACCTTTCCGACACATTTTGTCCTCACTTTTCAAGTCAAATACCTCCAAAACACTATTTTAAGTGTTCCTGCTCCTTTCTGGCCTTCTGGGTCATTTCCAGCTCCTTCAAATCATTCCCGGACTTTCCGGAGTCACTCCTTGTGAAGCCAGGCCAAAGATTGCATGGTAGTCACTAGTATAGGCGCCCAAATCTAGTCAAAGATACATTGCTTGCCGACCTTAATAGTTTCCTAATTGGCTGGCGCCACTACACTAGTAGTGGCGCCAAGCCAATATTTGGCCTGGTGCCACTCCTAGTGGCGCCAGAAGGAATTTTGGTCTGGTGCCACTGCAACAAGCCCTAGTGTATTCCTCCCTCTATAAATACAGAGCCTCATTCAACATGAAAGGGGTCTGCAAACTTAACTTAAAAATACTATCTTTCGATATACAGAGCTCGAGCACCTCCTAAACCCTAGCCTCTCTAGGTTTTCCAAACCCTAGCCACTCTACACCAAACCCTAGCCTCCTATACACTTATACACTCCCCCATACACTCATACACTAGCCTTCAACCATTCTTTGAAGACTTGAAGAGCCGCCATCTAAAGCTTGAAGACAACCCTTGAAGGTTGAAGAAGAAGATCAAGAC
Source organism: Euryodendron excelsum (assembly GCA_033060915.1). Taxonomy (NCBI): domain Eukaryota; kingdom Viridiplantae; phylum Streptophyta; class Magnoliopsida; order Ericales; family Pentaphylacaceae; genus Euryodendron; species Euryodendron excelsum. Next base: position 13,830,380 of record CM065396.1, read on the forward strand.
CGAAGACCGAAGATTGAAGATAAGCAAGGCGCGCAAAATAAAGAAGACATACGGTAGGCTTTTTATTTAAATTTTCGCACTTCCCCCCTCTCTCTTCTCTCTCCTAACCCACTTGGGTTTTCTCTATTTTAATCCCCCATCTCTTTCCCCCCCTTTCTTTGCATGCTTGAAACAAGGGGATTCCCGGTCCATGTGTAGGATTGGGCTATTGGAGAGTCACCGTGTCGGGGGCTTTCTTCTAGTCTAACCAGAGACCACGTGGGTCCGGCCCCCTTGATTATGTGGTGAAGCCTTAACCTTGTATGTTCATGACCCCAAGTTGCATTGTGCATATCATAGTCTTGCATCTTCCAAAATTCGTTTTCAAACCCATTTTCAAAATCGTTTTCAAACTTGTTTTCAAAATTGCATCAAAATCTCTTTTTCAAAAACTTGTTTTCAAAACCACAATTCTAAGGTGATTCTAGCCTTTCCATGGCTAGGGTTGCTTTAGGAAAGTGTTACATTAAAAGTGACCTTTTCGGTCCATATTTTCAAATCTTACTGTTTTCAAAACCGCTTTCCTAAAGTGGTTCTAGCCCTCTTATGGTTAGAATTGCTTTAGGAAAGTGAGATGTTTTTACACCTTCTAAAAACACTCTTTTCAAAAATTCTTTCTTCCTAAAAATTTCTTTTCAACATACTTTCCTAAAACTCTCCTCTCCAAAATGGTTTTCAAAAACTCCCTTCCAAAATCTATTTTTCAAAACTCCCTTTTTCCATTCCTTTCCAAAAACTCTTTCTCCTCAAAATTCACTTTCTAAAAACACTTCCTAAATTCACTTTCCTAAAAAACTCTCTCCAACAATCTCCTTCCAAAAATCTTTCTAAAAAACTCTCTTTCTAAAAATCTTCCTTCCAAAAACTCCCTCTTTCCAAAAATCTTTCCAAAAACTCCTTCTTCTCAAAAATCTTTCCAAAAACTCTCTTTCTAAGTTCACTTTCCAAAAACTCCTCCCTAGGATTTCCCTTCTAGAAAGCCTTCGTTTTCAAAAACGCACTTTCCAAAAACTCTTTTCTTAGAGCCCAAGTCAAGCCCTAGAACCCACAATTAGGAAACCCTAATTGTCTTCCCAAAAACATGGTTTTTAAACTTTGCCCCAAACCTAGGTTTCTAAAACCTCTTGTTTTCACATCCAAACTATACATGTTTCCAAAATCTATTTTCTACGTCAAAACTATAATTTTTCAAAACTAGGGTTTCTAGAATCTCCCTTTCCAAATCCTTGTCAAATCAAATCTTCCCTTTAAGAAACCAAATCCAATCTCCCCGTTTAGGAAACTAAATCCAATCCTCCGTTTTTGGAAACAAATCTCAAACCTTTCCTAATTCAACTTCTTCCTAATTTCCTACCTTCCTAAACCATAAGTTTCCTAAACCTAAACTCTAAATCTCCCTTTAAATTTCAAAATCCAACTCTTTCCTAATTCAAATCCTTCCTAAACTTCTACTTTCCTAAACCTTAAGTTTCCAAAACTTAAACATAAAAATCTTTCCTAAAATTCTAAAATTCAACCCTTTCCTAATTTAACCCCCTTTCTAAAACTTAACTTTCCAAATTCAAGTTTTCAAAACCTTTCCTAAATTCAAGCCTTTCCTAATTTCAAGACTTTCTAAAATTCAAACTCTAGAACTTTCTAAATCTTAAACTTTCCAAATTTCAAATCTTTCCAAATTTTCAAACTTTCTAAACTCAAGATTTTTCAATTTTCAAAACTTCCCTATTTCAAAACCTTCCAAATTCTAAACTTTCCAACTTTCAAAACTTCCTATTTTCAAAACCTTTCTTAAAACAACACTTTCCTAAGTTGAAACTTTCTTAATTCAAAACTTTCCTAATTCAAAACTTTCTTAATTCAAAACTTTCCAAAAATGAAACTTTCCTAATTCGAAACTTTCCTAAAATGACACTTTCCTAATTTGAAACTTCCCTAATTTGAACATTTTCTAAATCCAATCTTTCCTAATTTCCTAAACCTTCCAAGTCAAGTCAAATCTTTCCTAAGTCTCTTCTCTTTCCTAAGTCTAATTTTTCTAAACTTTCATCTTTCTAAAACAAGTCCAAATCTATCTTTTCAAATCAAAGTCCAATCTTCTCAATTTCAATTTCCAATCTCCTCTTCTAATCTCAAATCAAATCCAATTTTTCAATTCAATCTCCTTCTTCAAATCTACTCTTCTATTTTCAATCGGACTCCGGTCCGAACTACGGCTGACCTGATTCCCCCAAAGGGATACGTAGGCAACCTTCATAGGTGCGGTCACAACACTTTACAAACTTTCAATTCTACCCTCATGGGTGCGGTCTCCATATTTTCAAATCCCAAATTCCAATCTATTTTCAAAATTTCAATTTCAAAATTTCAATTTTCAAATTTTTATTTCCAATTTTTAAACTTTCCAATTTCAATTCCATCTCTTCAAATCAATTTCAAATCAATCTTTTTCTAAATCTATTTTTCCATTCTCTTTCCTTGCACTTGCATATCATGCAACATGTTAGTTTCTTTTCAAACATTGTTTTTCAAAATGGATAGGATTGGCCAATAGTTAGTTAAAGACTCTCATAGGTGAATCTAGGGTAGATTGACATGTAGGTACCAAAAGGGCGGGGTAGGGTGATAGCTTAGTGCGTCTTCCCTACACATAACTAACCTCCGAACCTAGGATCACTGATTTCAAAGACCAAAAAGGAGTTATTTTTCTAAAAAGGGCTAAATGTTTTCCAAAAGTTGCCAAACAACCTGTTTTCTTAAAAACCCTCTCTTGAGGTGGTATTTTCAAAAAAAAAAAAAAACTTTTTTCAAAAACCCTAAGAATAGTCTTCGGATTATTCTTAGTTTTTAGGTGACCTAACCCACCTTAATCAAGTTAGGTGGCGACTCCGAATCTTTTTCAAAAGCCCTTTATTCAAACTTATTTTCAATTCAAACCTAGTCGCACTCATTCTTTTAGGAGGGTGAGTTCTAACGAGAGAGTACAGCATTTTTCCCGCTTGGGTGAGTATTCCTCGAGTGCGAAAAATCTGGGCGCGACAGCATGGTTCTACCTATTTCTTCTAAAA